>CP139507.1:160948769-161128239 GCA_021014915.2 Artemisia tridentata subsp. tridentata | reverse complement strand
CAATAACACAATTGAATGATGTAAGTAATAACACTTCTTCACTAGTTAAAGTAGAGTTCTTCTTTTTGCACTTTTGGTGGTGGAAGCTTGGATCACTTTGAAACCAATGCTTAAGAAAATATGATCAAAGGATTTATAATGTTTAGAAAGGTTTTTAAAACAGAATGTTTTAGTGTGCAAAAGGTGAGTAAAAATACAGGAGAAGGCTGGTATTTATAGGAGAAAAACTGGACAGCTGGAGACCTACTGGAGCGTGGCCGGCCCCCTTAAATAGGGGGCGGTCCCCTTAATTTTAAGGGGGCCGCCCAAGGTGTCCGTTGCCCAGATTTGTCCTTTTGTGGGGAAGGTTTTTCTGAAACATTTTAACTGATTTTGGTTAAAATTTTGAATTCATATTTTTATAAAAGATTAAACATTTTTATTTAATACCAAAAATGTTTTTCAAAAATATATAAAATGTTTTTGAAGTTTTATAAAAAATCTAGTTATTAAGAAAATGTTCCTTTGATCATATAATGCATTAAGCATTAGTTCATTCACACCTTAAGTGATTTGAGTTGTAGAAATAGATATTTACAACTAAATACTTGTTTACGTCATAATTTTCCGATTAATGATTTTACATTTTGTGATTATCAAAACGTAGAGATATCGAAAAATATTAATAACGTGTTTAGGCATTATTTATATCAACACATTCAACTAAAATGTTCAAAACCATTGACAAAACTTAATTAGAACCATCGACTATGCCATCATCAATAATACCACCACCACAATCTCTATATTCTCTCTCTCTCTCTCTCTCTTAAAATTTAAACCACCACCAACATCTCTAATAATTAAATTAAACACTTCCATCATCTTCACCACACTACCAGGAACATAACCCCACAAATCGGACCTCCGCCGGAGTTTTCACGCGCCCCCACGCGCCACCCCTTTGTGGTGGTTTTCTTGTTTTTCCGGCGTCTCTCCGGCCAATTTCCGGCTCCCACGACTTCCACCACCCGCGAGTGGTGGTTCCCCACCTTTTTCCGAGGCAGATCCGAGCATCTTCGCCGCCTCAGTCTCCGTCGGCGGCGACCACTTCCGACCACCAGAAGAGTTTATATTTAAAACCGGAATATGTCGCTTAATATTTATGTGGGCCTTGGCAGTGAAGGTGGGCCTCGCCCTCGCCTGTTGCCTAGGCGCACAAGGCGAGCGCCTTTAACAACTATGAATTGGAGTAGATGAAATTCAATATAATGACAACTTTTCTAATTCTCAGTGTTCTAACTAAAAAATGACTCCTGTTATAACTGAAAAATGCCGCTAAGACGTCCTGGGAAGAGTAGGAGACACTTGAGAGCACATATATGGTTCTGATGCCTCTTCCATTTTGATTTTATGTTTATATTTTTTTCTTCTAAAGAGATGTCATAGTATTGTTTCAAACTTATGTTAGGGGGCCCCTTTGAAAGCTTTTAACTGAATTTGGTTACGGTTTAAATATATTGCGTTGTCTATATGTCACCTTGGGCACTATCATCTACTTTTAGTAGCCATAAAAGGCCTACCCTCATACCCAGCCCCTGGCATGATCGCGTATTGTTGTTGTTTGACCAGACCTTGTCTTTAGAAGTTCATAAAAGATACAGTCTATTCTCAGTCGTCTTTAGACTTTCTAAGATTAAAAGCATAATCAAAAGAACTAAAGCCATTGAAAAGCTTTTGTTCAACCGCTTTGTACTACCTTTTTTCCTCTTGATTTCAATGAAATTTAATTTGTGAGTATCTAATTTGTTGCTAATAAAGCTGGAGTTGTTTTTTCTTGTAGTTTTGAGTTCAAATGACTTCTACTAACATTTATTCAAAATATAACAATTATATTTCGTGTTTGATTCGATGAGCTTGTTTGATTCGTTACACTCGACTTGCTCGTTTGGCTCAAGATGATTAAATAAGCTTTTGAACAAGCTCCACTAAAAATCTAAATTAATTATATACGAAAAGGTTGAGTAAGAAAAACCCTCCAATCTATAGAACCAAGACTAGCCGTCTACAGAAGGAATTTGACATGTGCTTACGGGATGGCCAGTGTTGCGTCAACGGAAATTATTCACCCGTTCATTCCTTCCGATCTCATTGTACCAGATTATAGATGATAGATTACAAGTAATTGAAAGAAACAAATAGCTTCCATAATTTGTTTAGTTATATTACGTAGTAATTGTTTTAGCACCTGCTGTATTTTAGTTGTTGTGCTTCAAGTTTAGAAATAGAGAATTTGCTTTAAGTCAACCATAGTCGGTGACTTTGAGTTTATGACCTATTATGTTTTTACTGCCAATGGAGAGAGTTATGGACCATTAGATGTAACATATTAACATGAATGAGGTGTTTTATGCAGTTAAAACATACTCACAATCTCATATTGATTTTCTATGTACCATTGTGTTTCAAAACTTCCCACCTCCTGTACTAAATCTAAAGGAAAAACAACGACAAAAGGTGGCTCAGACGACTCTGAAGCCGATAACCTATACTACTGACAACAACTGCAAGACCAAGTGAGTTTCTGACCATAAAAAAACACCAAAAGATAGTCAAACGACATTCCATTAGTTGCTCCCCCAATTTTTCCACCCAAGCCAATATCACCTCAAGACAAAACTGAATGCAATCTCCACTAGTGTTGAGTAAACTGGCCAAAATGCAACAATATGCCATAAGTAGTCTTGACCAACAGGAAACCATCTGATTGAGAAAGAACGAAGTGAATCTAGATTTGCAGACATTTACTGGTCCAAACACTAGTCAATCCAATTTATTCTTCGTGTCCGTCTTGCATTTCAGTTCTTCCTTAGCAATTTCTTGGGCATCCCTACAATCATTCTCCGTCATGAACCTGATAGTAGCCTCTCTGCAACAACAAAAACTTAATGTTACAAAAGCTAAAATTCTCAATCACCATTATATAAACAAACACACTTAATACATAACTAAAACAAGCTAGTAATAAACATACCCATTAAAGTGATCATTGGCTCCTTTCTTTATTTCAATCCTGTTGTAACTTAAGTTGTTAAAGAGTTCTTCGAGAAGATTTGTCACCTGGCTCAAAAATATAACTTTTTTATTAATATAATAAAATAAAGTATAAGAAAAAAGGGTGATAGTTTAATACATACATTGCAATCTTTTATGTAGTGTACTCTTCTCCGACATATGAGTTTTCCTCCTAACCTTCTTCTGATTTTTGCTCGAACATACTCTCTTTTGTCGACTTTGGATATCTTACATGGCATCTCGCTGAGATACAACTTATAAGCCCCTTTACATGGCATCTCGCTGAGATACATGGCATCTCCTGTAAAAACAAACACAAATTTATCACTTCAAAAAGAATGATAATATTTGAATTTATAAACAGTTTTAATTGCTCACCCCAAATATTTCGTGACATTCACGTGATAACCGTTAAGGTTATCATAAGGCTTTTGTATGACGTGTGTAAGCCGTTGTAACGAAGTCAAACAAGCATTAAACTTTAATCACAGATAACAATATCAATTTGATTTGAGTATGAGAGGAGATGAGAGTAACATGCAAGGTCAACAGAATCCGATGTTGCAAATTCAACGAGACAGGTCCTCGTATAGTTCAATACGGGCCCGCCTGTAAAGTTGAACTCACGATCATACATGAAAGTGACCTTTGTCACTTCTCGATACTGACTAAAATGATCTTTTCTGTAGTTATTTATAAAGATACATTAGAAACTATTTGAGAAGTCATATATATCTTACTATTATATAAAAAGCCCCCTTATCCCAAAAACTTGCCACAATGTTGGGCCAAGCATTGCCAGCCGGTAATAGCCGAAGGCAAAAAAAGGGGAGATAAAGAAGGATATTCAGAATAGTCGAGTCACTCCATGGATAGTGCACACAGATTCTTCTTTCATTTGCAAAGACAAGACGGTTGCCTCTCCGGTAAAGGGTCAAGAAAGAAGGCCCAGGCCTACGATTGGAAAGCTAGAGCGGAATCAATGTGTTCCAATTTGTGGCACTGTAAAGGGAATCAAAGGATACCCGTTCGTAAGCTTTCCCAGAGCTTCCTTCACTCACTAACAATCCTAATCCACTTAGTCGATTAGCTGCTGGTCGTACCGATTTGACAGTACTTAGGGTCCTCAGTACGACTTCGTTTGGCCTAATCTCTATACTAGCTCTGTCTATCAGGGAAGAAGGGAGGCGATTTCAAAGCGAAGCATTAACTGAAGGATGCGCTTGCCCATGGCCTCATCTTCCATACCATGCTCTCGGGAGAAACTAGTGATGATTGCCATGAATGTAGCCCTCGAGGACATGTACAAGAAGGTCTTGCAAGTTTTTGGGATAAGGGGGCTTTTTATATAATAGTAAGATATATATGACTTCTGAAATAGTTTCTTATGTATCTTTATAAATAACTACAGAAAAGATCATTTTAGTCAGTATCGAGAAGTGACAAAGGTCACTTTCATGTATGATCATGAGTTCGACTTTACAGGCGGGCCCGTATTGAACTATACGAGGACCTGTCTCGTTGAATTTGCAACATCGGATTCTGTTGACCTTGTATGTTACTCTCATCTCCTCTCATACTCAAATCAAATTGATATTGTTATCCGTGATTAAAGTTTGACTTCGTTACAACGGCTTACACAGGTCATACAAAAGCCTTATGATAACCTTAACGGTTATCGCGTGAATGTCACGAAATATTTGGGGTGAGCAATTAAAACTGTTTATAAATTCAAATATTATCATTCTTTTGAAGTGATAAATTTGTGTTTGTTTTTACAGGAGATGCCATGTATCTCAGCGAGATGCCATGTAAAGGGGCTTATAAGTTGTATCTCAGCGAGATGCCATGTAAGATATCCAAAGTCGACAAAAGAGAGTATGTTCGAGCAAAAATCAGAAGAAGGTTAGGAGGAAAACTAGTATGTCGGAGAAGAGTACACTACATAAAAGATTGCAATGTATGTATTAAACTATCACCCTTTTTTCTTATACTTTATTTTATTATATTAATAAAAAAGTTATATTTTTGAGCCAGGTGACAAATCTTCTCGAAGAACTCTTTAACAACTTAAGTTACAACAGGATTGAGATAAAGAAAGGAGCCAATGATCAGTTTAATGGGTATGTTTATTACTAGCTTGTTTTAGTTATGTATTAAGTGTGTTTGTTTATATAATGGTGATTGAGAATTCTAGCTTTTGTAACATTAAGTTTTTGTTGTTGCAGAGAGGCTACTATCAGGTTCATGACGGAGAATGATTGTAGGGATGCCCAAGAAATTGCAAAGGAAGAACTGAAATGCAAGACGGACACGAAGAATAAATTGGATTGGCTAGTGTTTGGACCAGTAAATGTCTGCAAATCTAGATTCACTTCGTTCTTTCTCAATCAGATGGTTTCCTGTTGGTCAAGACTACTTATGGCATATTGTTGTATTTTGGCCAATTTACTCGACACTAGTGGAGATTGCATTCAGTTTTGTCTTGAGGTGATATTGGCTTTGGTGGAAAAATTGGGGGAGCAACTAATGGAATGTCGTTTGACTATCTTTTGGTGTTTTTTTATGGTCAGAAACTCACTTGGTCTTGCAGTTGTTGTCAGTAGTATAGGTTATCGGCTTCAGAGTCGTCTGAGCCACCTTTTGTCGTTGTTTTTCCTTTAGATTTAGTACAGGAGGTGGGAAGTTTTGAAACACAATGGTACATAGAAAATCAATATGAGATTGTGAGTATGTTTTAACTGCATAAAACACCTCATTCATGTTAATATGTTACATCTAATGGTCCATAACTCTCTCCATTGGCAGTAAAAACATAATAGGTCATAAACTCAAAGTCACTGACTATGGTTGACTTAAAGCAAATTCTCTATTTCTAAACTTGAAGCACAACAACTGAAATACAGCAGGTGCTAAAACAATTACTACGTAATATAACTAAACAAATTATGGAAGCTATTTGTTTCTTTCAATTACTTGTAATCTATCATCTATAATCTTGTACAATGAGATCGGAAGGAATGAACGGGTGAATAATTTCCGTTGACGCAACACTGGCCATCCCGTAAGCACATGTCAAATTCCTCCTGTAGACGGCTAGTCTTGGTTCTATAGATTGGAGGGTTTTTCTTACTCAACCTTTTCGTATATAATTAATTTAGATTTTTAGTTGAGCTTGTTCAAAAGCTTATTTAATCATCTTGAGCCAAACGAGCAAGTCGAGTGTAACAAATCAAACAAGTTGATCGAACCAAACACGAAATATAATTGGTATTATTGATGATGGCATAGTCGATGGTTCTAATTAAGTTTTGTCAATGATTTTGAACATTTTAGATGAATGCATTATGGGTTTTTTGGTCAATGGTTTTGAACATTCTAGTTGAATGCATTATGTATTGAACTTTTTGGTTAAATGCATTATGGGTTATTTAAATGGTATTTGGTAATTTGAATGGCATTTGGTGTTTTTTTTACCTAAGTGCGCTTTTTTTTTTTTTTTTTTTTTTTTTTTTTTTCGGGCCCGCGCTTTTTTTGCGCCTCTCGCCTAGGCCACATTTTGGGTCTTTGCGCCTTGAATTCGCCGTCGCTTTTGACAACTACGCTCCAATTCAAGAACTATAAATGCACAAAATAAATACCAAGTTAGAATGGAAATTCATCAGAATGTTGAACTAACCTGTCAATGGATTCTTGTAGTCATAGCCCCCACATGAGTGGTCAACACCTCTCGGTTTCAAGCCAGTACTCTTGCTGGGAACGAACCAATAATCTGAAATTGAGAATACAAAGATGAGAAATCTCATGGTGCTTGATGCCAAGCATAAAGACAATCTAGACTTAAAGTCAGTCAAAATATGGTCAATACAAAAGCTCTTAAATTGTCTTTAATAAAAAAAGTCAGAATATTCTCACCAATTTTTATTGAAATGCATGAAACTGAAAAATGGAAAGAAAACAAATTTCGGCATGTCAATCCAAACATATTTCTTAACCTCTCCAAAAGTTTACCCATTTTAACCCTGTCCAAACATGCCTAGCCCACCCATTTTAACACATATACCTTTTGGCGACGCCTATAGGAAGAAGAAATAACTTGAGCAGAAAATAAGATATGTGATTACTCTTTTTAATCATCCAGCTTATTGGTTTCAACCGATGAGCATATTTATCAAAAACACGGCAAGCGCCTATATGTTTGTTTAAACAACACAAAACAAATTTTAGAAGAATGCAAAGCAACAAGAATAAAACCAATAATAATCAGTTTCACAAAGATTCCCAAAATGACAATTAAAACATCATTATGTGGGAACCGCTGACTAAGCTAGTCGCAGGCTCGTAGCAGGCAAATGATCAAGAGAAGAAAAAGAAAAATGTCATTTTTCCGATAAAGGCATGAGATAAGAAAGTATACAATTATATAAGGGTGTTTCTAAGTAGTTAATACCAACCTTTCACTACTTTATAATTGTATTTTAAGCGAACCAACCTAGCAGATGCTCTTGTTCTCTCTTTACCTGCATATGTAAGAATACGAAGATAGGATGTAGATGTGACAATTCGGCTTTTCTTATGTCTCTAATGTGGCAAATGGGAAAGATTATTGATGCATTCTTATAATAATATGTCATGCCAAAACAGATAAAAAAAGCTAACATAACCTTTATTGGCATCACCTCTTAGTCTCCTCAGCTGATCCTTTATAGATTTCTTCTGCTCTGCGAACCCAACCAAGACTCAATCAACAATTGTGACAAACACCCACGATACTAACAACAAACACCAGGAACAAAAGACATGAAAAATGAAGAGAATTTAAAACCTTCCACAGCTTTATACACAAATTTGTCCCGGATGAGGTCACTCGTCCCTTTAAACTTCCTACCTGCACACATGGAAACACAAACGCAAGTTAATATGAGTACATCCATGCACACTATGGGGACAAACTAAGCTACATGATGTATATCCTTACTAACTATGAGGCTGCACAATGGAATGTTAGCACGCATGAGAGTGCGCATATTATACCACACATATGTCTCAACTGTGAGTTAAAGCGACAACCACTTTGTTAATGGGACGTACACTCACATACCACTGGGCCAAAGGCCCTTTGAAGTAACAGTAACACGTATATCAGCTACTTATTTCTAGTCATTTTATAGGAATTATGAATGAAATGATTACTTTCCTCTCTAAAACCCTTTCAATATTGTTTTATTGTTTTCTTTGTTGACCTAGTTAACTATTCTTCACAATTAGCTTATGCAGTTGATAAAGATTGGTCTCAACCTCGATCATATCAGCCTTGGTCAATTTACTAATTTAGGTAGTATCAGTTGAGCCTTAGTCAGGTGATAATGATTGATAACAAAAAGTGTAAAAAAGAACTACAGTTCTAAACTCAAAAATGAACATGAAAGACTCGATTATATGATAGAAAACAAGAAGTTGCGTACCAGCAGGTGCACGACGTGAAAGAAAAAACTTGATGAGCGTTCTTCGGCCATCATGAATATTGCATAGGACTTTTGCTTTGTAGACACCACAAACATCTTCTTCCATGGCTTCTAGTTTGACGAGAAACATATAACCATAACTCGTTGGTGAGCATTTGACATTGATGACTTCAGCTTCGTAAATGTTGTGCTCTTCATCCTTCTTAACATACTAGGAACAAAAATAGTCGATGAATAAAAACAAACTACAATAATACAAGTAAATTATATTAAAAGTTACCATCTTGCACAGCTGGTTGAAAGCAGTGATAGCAAAGTCGCTCAGAACTGGAACAATAGGATGATCGAGCTCAATGGAAAATTCTCCTAACTCGTTGCTTTGTTCACATGTAACAACAGGGGCACTCTGTGACCAAAAAAGAGATAAATTTGTATTAGCATAGGATAAAAGTAAATGTAGAAATAAGAATGTTATATATACAGATGACACACAATGAGTTCTTGAAACTTGAGCCAACTGTTATGCTCTTCTACTTCATTCAACGGCACAAGGAGAATCCGGGAGTCCAGAGGATAAATAGATTGAGACAATACATCTTTTGAGATTACAGAAACTAGATGCTTCCATGATCTGGTAACAAAAAGAGTATGAACTGATCAACATATACTTGAGCTCTAATAAACATCTTCAAAATCCCTGATTGCTTTCTACTTCTTGTATTTGTTTTTACTTGATGTTACATTAAGTTTTAAAGTAGGATACTTTATGCTATTTAGTTGAAATTAACATACTAGTATTATTCTGGGACCATCATCATAAGAACATCATAGCAATAAATAAAAAAAATGTTTTACTACAAAGAAAGGTATCTATCTAAAACATGTATAAAGGAAAAGAAATCAGCAACTTACACTTACCTAAATTCTATCCCTAGCCTAGTGCTGAATCTAATAATTATACAGTTTTGAACTGAATAAAACTGTTGCGTGTGACATAATTTATGAATCAACAACACATAATAACCAGGTTACGGTCTCAAATTAAACAAAAACCATCTATCATGATTGGATCTATTAACAACCTAATTTACGAATCAACAAAAAAAAAAAAAGTAAAAGTTACAATAGCTACGTACTTTTCGAAATGTCCCGTTTTGGTACGCGTACTATTTTTCGTTCCACTTAATGTAGTGTACTTTCATGTTTTGTACCGTTTTGCACATACAAACTTGTTTTACCGAAACTGATAGCACCATTGCCACGTGGGATTTCCACTAACCAAAATTAACTTATTTATCCCCTTTTCTTCCACTTTTCTTCCCCAAATCAAAACCAAAAAAAAAAAAAAAAAAAAAAAAAAAAAAAAAAAACCCTAATCGATCTGTTCATAAACCACAAAATCCGTAATTGATGTAATGAGGATATTGAGGGAAGTCCTTTATCAAATTTCATGCCACTGCTTGCAAGAATCTCCAGATCAGCAGAGACAATAAGTACTCTATGTGTAGTTAGTATACCAGCAACACATCCCCTAAGAGTTTCTTGCCAGTGAACCTGAGAAAGTATGAACAAAATATAAAGCATAACTGATGATACTATTTCGATATGCAATAGTGAACCTTTTTCAACAGTTATGGTATTTACCTGCAGAACAATCTAATTTGCTTTCAACTTGATGGACTTCTTCCCTTCACCTTTTGTATACATATTAGGACCATCAGAAGTAGAAATGCTGTATCCATCATGAACAAGTTTTGCCATGCCGATTTTGTCCCCAAAACAAGCAAACATCAATGTTGACTCTACAATTCAGCAGACCATGATCAGAATGTGCAAGTTTCCACAAAACTATGATTTAAAACTTTAACAACAAAATCAATCTAGGTTAGAGCTTGAAACTCACCACACAATCACTTTCTTTCGGAACAACAACCTTCACCTCATGCCTTTTACTCGAGAAATGTTACAAAGTCCAAACTCGAAGAATATACACTGTGGTGAAGGGATAAACTGGATCGGGTACGGGAAAGGGTGTGGGAGCTCCACTCGCCGGCGGTGATGGTTGAACTGACCTGAAAGTCGCCGGAAAAGATACAGATAAACCGGAGTATGTGGCAGCGCGTGGTAGTTCCGGTGAGTGTCGAGTAAGTGAGGTTTAGTTCTGAATAATGTGATGAATCTAATGGTGGTGTCGGTTTAGCGTTGAAGCAGGTGGTAGTGGAGTTTGTTATGTGTCCAATGGAGAAGGAGATGTATTAGGAGAGAGAGAGAGAGAGAGAGTAGCAGACATATGAAAGGGTTAAGGCTGCCCTATGCTTTCTCCCTCTAACAACCTACATGCGATTGGGTGCCTCAGTAAAGACGACGAAAATGTGAGTTTTGTTTTTATGTGCGTATGTGAGTCGATCGTATATGCGACCCTAATGCCAAAAAAAGGACCGATCGATCGATTGATGATTGGGTAACACAGAAGGGCAACAATCGATCGCATGCCCTGGGGCAGCCTAAAACATATGAAAGGGTTAAAAACATTGACACGTTGGACTATTAGCTGGTTTTAAAAAAGTTTAGCCGGTTGCTGGTAAACTTGTGTGCAAAACGGTACAAACCATGAAAGTACACTACATTAAGTAGAACGAAAAATAGTACGCGTACCAAAACAGGACATTTCGAAAAGTACGTAGCTATTGTACGACCAAAACCCTTACGGTAATTAAAAAAGTAGCCTACGAATCAAAATCAACGGTAATTGAAAATTAAACATGTAAAGGGAGGTTTGTTAAAGTGATGTGGCACCCCGTGGGCCTCAAATGAGGAGGTTTCTCTAATGCCTATAGGCTCGGCCCACTTGTTTAGGTCCGTTGCACTTAGGGTTTTGTCTTTATATTTTCTATTTAATCATTTAAAATCTCAGTTATTTTTAGTGAATCTGATAATATACAATATTGTTTGATTTCTACATGGTATCAAGAGATAGGTCTGAAAGAGAAAAAAAAAAAAAAAAAAAAAAAAAAAAAAATTGTTTGAAGGTTAAGCCCTACATCATTGCCGCCGTTCTTTGTATTATCCATCATTGGACTCCTGTTGCCACCTACGTAACCATACATATGCTAGTAGTTTGAATTCATGCAAGTTGTTTGATTGGATAATACTCGTATTGAGTAAGCGGAATCTTTGGAATTTTTTTTATTGTTATTTTTTTTTTTTTTGAACTTATAATCTTTGGAATTAATTAGCATGTGGTTGATAACTTGATATATTTTTTTTGAGGATAGTGCCTCTGGTTTATTCGAATAAGATTGAATAATGTTTTGTTTCGTGATTAGGTTTTGACAATGATGATTCGGTTATCGGTATTATAATTGGTATTGGTATTTGTATCGGTTATGGATCGGAATATTGTTGGCAAAATATGGTTTTGCATTGGTACTGGTGATGTTATAGTATTAACTAATCCGACTATGTCTCGAGTAGTTATGTGTAGCATCTCAACATCAACTTGTTTTGGTTGCACGTGATTCTGCATCTGGTTTTGTCTGAATCTGTCTGTTTGAATCTGCCTTTCTGAATCTGCTCTGTCTGCATTTGTCTGCCTAAATTTGCTTTTCGTCTACCTCTGTTCGGATCTCTCTGCCGCTGAATTTGCATCTGTTTGTCTACATCTGTCCGTCTGATTTCAGAGTTTTCTTGCTAAACTCTCAATATATTGTGAATTTGAGAGGGAGTGTTAGCTAATAAGGCCCATAGGCCCGGCCCACTTGTTTAGGCTCGTTGCAAGGGTTTTGTCTTTATATTTTCTATTTAATCATTTGTAATCTCAGTTATTTTTAGTGAATCTGATAATATACAGTTTTCAATATTCCCTTGATTTCTACACTAATAAGGAACAGCAAGCTGGCCTGTGTTAGACCTGTTTCCCGGGTACTTGGATCCCACCCTAGATGAAAATGGATTAAGGACTTTACGTGATTGGCCAGTCAACGAATGTTGCATTGTGGTCAAACCCGATAGTCAAACTAATAGTCAAAGTATGACTAATGTAGTTATATATAATATGATGCATAAAGTAAAGGGACCTAGGTTGCCAAGTGTTAAATATGTTATAAAGTGTGTTGTGGCCAAAGAAGAAAGAATAAGACTTGAGGGACCATATGTGTCATTTGGCCAAAGATACACCAACATATGTCTAGAGGTTTCCCTGGACTTCTACAGAATTCATTTGGATAAGTGTTTATGTGTGTGTGTGTCGTGAGTTTATAGAGGGAAAAGAGTGAAGACACATTTGATGATCAAATTGAAGAAGGATTAGTGTGTATACTCAAGTAATGAATCCCCAACAATGATCCTTGCAAGTAAGTAACCTCTAATTAGTGTTTAATTGATTAGTTCAAGAGTTAGGGTTTATGTACAAAATTTGGGAAAATTGGGTAAATGGTGTTTTGAAGCTAAATTAAGAGGTTATGATGAATATGGGTTAAGTATTATTGAAGTTAAGTTAATAAGTTAATGGGATTGATTATCATATAATCATCACATGATTATGTGATAATTAGTAATGGTTAGAAAGGGTTATGGTTATGGTAGCCATGATATAATTGATTAATTATATGTTTGTGATAATAGTGATTTGGCCTAGATGTCAAGGATGGAGATGATGATATGCTTGGTTTCTTTAGCTTGGGATCAAGGTAAGTAAACCAGTTATGATTTGATATTATAATGATTTCTTACATTTTGAGTTATATGATTGTTATGATGAGATGATTGATAGTGTTTGAATGATGATGTGATGAAGAAGTAGATGTAAGGCTATTTTGGCATAACTAGCAAAAGAGATTGAGAGTTTAGTTGGACTAGTGTAAGTGTGTAGGAAAGATTGAAATGTAATGATAAGGCTTGAAGTGGCCAAGGTATGTGTTATGTTAGTCTTGCGATGAAATAAGTGGATTATGATGCTTAATGTGTGAATGAGTTATGATGTTTTATTATGATCGTTTTACTTACTAAGCCTTTGTGCTTACGGTTTAGTTGTCTAACCGTTTTGTAGGTTGGCATATTTTTATGGATGGCTTGGATATATGGATTAAGGATTTGGATATGCAAAAATAAAGGTAGTATGCGTTTAGGAGCTTAGGTAGAATACCGAACTCAAGTGTAAAGTTTGTACCCCCGTTGGTCTTTTATTGGTTGGTAAAGTGTAACCGTGTGGCAAATTGTATGTTAAGGTTGTCCTAACGATTTGCTGGTCAACCATTGTGTCAAAGTATGTTCAAAGTAGTTACGGTCTAAGTGAAAAGGGTGTTTGGCATAAGCGTGTTTCCACCCATTTTGGGATGTAAACGGGTCATGTGTCTATGGAACAAGTTTAGTATGTTAAATTAAGGATGTTGGTTAAGTTTGGTGGGCAAATGAAGTGGTTTAAGTGGTTTGTGGTGTAAATGGGTCAAAACGGCTTTTGGTACAAAACCTGTTATTTTACTTTTCCGAGGGTCAATGGTAAATGTTTGTCTAAGGAATTGTTATCTATGTAATTATAATGATTTCTGGAAAGTTTGATGTAATACGGATGTGGTATGGGTTGTATACCGTGAAAACGGGCCAAAACGCAAGTTTTTGGGGTCTGCAGACTCCCAGCCGACGGCTGGGACTTTCTGTGAAGAATTTAGATCCAAACCGGCGGTTGGGAGGCGATTTATAAATTTTGTCGATTTTCGAAAAATCATAACTTTTAAATCGTAAGTTTTCACAGGTCGTGCCACCCGGCGTTTCGAAGGTAATTGAGTCTAGTTTCATTTAAAAATAGTCTTATGGTCTGAATGTTTATGGATTTTTATAAATGGTCAAAAGAGTAACAGGATGTCCGTAAAATTGGGTCGTTTCCGCATAAAGTTTTAAGTTTTCGATCAAAGCGGGCACGGGGTGTAACAAATTGGTATCAGAGCTTCGGTTTAAGTGAATTAGGTTTCCACTATAGGTTGCCTAGTCTTAAACCACTCGTAGAAGCATTGAACGTAAGTGTTAGTAATGCGGAAAGTAATCGTTAAGTATGAGATGGATTATGTTTTATGTTAGATGAGCTTAATGATGATAAGAGATGGATGTGTGTAATAGTATTGATGAGTATGAGGTATAAGTCCATGGGGGACTTGAAGTGCTTAAATGATTAGTTGGCCGAGCACCTCGGTTGGTGCCGGTGATTGTATTGCGATTATGTGAATGTATGATAGAGTTATGGTGATGGAATGCGAGTAGGAATACTAAGCGGTATTAGAGATGGGCTAGTAAGTGAATTAAAGTCTTATGATGCCTTAGTTATAAGGTAGACTAGTGCTTGCGGCTAATTAGAATGTTGATGCTTAGACATAGATTGATTGTGTGAGGTGATATATGAGCCATAGACTAGATGATTATAAATGTTTTAACACTTGTTGGATAAACGTTAAGTGTTATTATATGATTGCTTATGAGATGTTAAGTCTATGATAGTTTATTATATGTCTAAGTTTTATGTGGTGTGCTTGAGAGCATGATGCATAGAAGTGTATGAGTTGAGATAGATACATTGGAATGCATATTATGTGAGACTTGATCGTTATGTGCAAATAATGTTTATTGTATGGTTGATAACAGAAGTTGCTTAGAAAGCACAGATTAACTCCAATGTAATGTATAATTGTCACATTATATGTGATGACCTAGTGACGAAATAAAGATGGAAGAACACATTGACATGTGAAATAAGTTAAGAATCATGATAAGTGTTTGATAAGCCTAGATGTCTAGAAGGCTTGAAATTAAGTATGATAATGATGTGATACTTAAAGGCATGAATTATTATATGCTAAATTTAAAATAGATTATGAGAAAGTTAGTGTATATGGTTAAGGTACGATGGGATCATGTTTCATATAAAACATGATAAGTTAAAAGCGTGAGTAAGTAAGATGTCTAAGCGTGATGAGTGGAAGTGATGAATGAGATATAGATTGCGCTAGAAGTCATAAGTAATATGAAGTGCGCTAGAAAGAATTGTAAAACATGAATCGAATCATGTTAAAATATTGGAATATGTATGATGATTAGATGTGCATTATATGTGCATGAGAGAGTTGATTAGGCCAATGTGATATCATGGCATATAGTTAATGTGTAAGTCAACTTGGGGTTGGCGGATAAATGATAGATTGCATTGTGGAAATGCAAATATGATAAATCAACAACTGTTATATAGAAACTTGTCGAGATGATAGTAAACGTGGTAGTGAATGTTGAAATTGCTTAAGGCAATGAGAATTGAGGAAATGATAGTGTGTACTTAACGATAAAAGTACATGAAAGATAAAATGAGTAAAGATGATAAGGTAGATATAGCTTGGATCCAATGCTCTAGTTTTGGTATCCTTCGGGATAGCCCAACTTGCCTTTTATGGCATGTGTTTTGGCATCTTTGGGATGTCCTAGCTTGCCTTCATGGCATGGTTGTTAGCTTGCCTTCACGACATGGTTGTTAGCTTTCCTTTATGGCATGTGTTTTGGTATCATTCGGGATAGCCCAACTTGCCTTTTATGGCATGTGTTTTGGCATCTTTAGGAGGGCCTAGCTTGCCTTCATGGCATGGTTGTTAGCTTGCCTTCACGGCATGGTTGTCAGGTTGCCTTTATGGCATGTGTTTTGGTATCCTTCGGGATAGCCCAGCTTGCCTTTTATGGCATGTGTTTTGGCATCTTTGGGATGGCCTAGCTTGCCTTCATGGCATGGTTGTTAGCTTGCCTTCATGGCATGGTTGTTAGCTTGCCTTTATGGCATGTGTTTTGGTATCCTTCGGGATAGCCCAGCTTGCCTTTTATGGCATGTGTTTTGGCATCTTTGGGATGGCCTAGCTTGCCTTCATGGCATGGATGTAAGGTTAGAGAGATTGGATCCAAGGCTAGAAAAGACGAAAAGTAAAGTATGTATGATTGTTGTGTCGGGAGTACGTAAGTAGGATGATTTATAACCTCCTTATTTAAATGGATTGAGACGCCTCTTCATTTAAATAAAGAAATTGTAAATCTCCGAACCATAAGTTTATAATTCCTCACTTACATAGATTGAGACGCCTTTTTATGTAAATAAAGAATTGTAAATGAGTGGGCTTATGTGTAGCCGATATGGCATGAGTACGGGTAGAAAAATGATAAAGTGAAAAAAAACTAGAACAAGTTAGACGTCATAAGAAATGAGATTAGATGTGAATAAAAACTTATAGCGGCGTTAAGGTCATGTGCGAACCTTAAGATAGACGCCTAGAATGAGTTTGTGCATTAAGTTGATAAGATAATGGGTAAGCATTCCCGAAATTTAACAAGAAGATTGCTTAAGTAATGCGTGATAAGGATTTTGAAAGTACCGTTTATATGGTACTTTGTATAATTTGAAATAAGTTACCGGTTTTGAAGTAGATAAGTGATTCATCTGAAAACATATATATAAATATTCTGAGACGGATACACGTGAATAAAGACAAATCAACCCTTTAGGAAAAATGCTAACTTGCAAAAACTCACATTGTGATATGTGTGATACCAGGTAAGTGATTACCCGGGTCGTGTCCTAACGAGGTGTGAATGGGCAATCGTTAGAGGTTTGGATTAGAGTGACTGATGATTGTAATATGGAATTTTGCTTGTTTATTTTAATTTAACAAATGAGAAACAAATTCTCACGGTAAATTTAATATTACTAAATTATAATAAAAACGCAAAACTGGAATTCTAAAAACGGGCTAAAAACTGAAATATTTGGAAATCTAATCTTACAAGTGCAAAATTATTTTTCTTAAATCCTAAATAATAAAAGAAAATTTTAGAAAAAAGATTTATATTTTTTTGACTTTTATAATTTTTATTATGAATTAAAAACTATTTTAAAAAAGAAAATAGATAATAAATACTAAAACTATTCCAAAAATTCTGAAACTTTTTCTAAAAATACTTTATACTATAACAGTCCTAGGAAAAATATAAAAAAGATTCCAGCTTATTCTAATAATCTGTAATAAGCAAAAAAGCTACGGATGGCTTAAATGAAAAACAAGGTTAAATAAAAAGGTGTGCAAGAGAATAACTGAAGAAGTCCCAAGGGCAGATGGTTAAGTGTGTGGTGTGTGAGTGGGCAGACCAGGGTTCGAATCCCAGGTCTGTCACTTTTTGCTTTTATTTATTTTTTTGATTTTTATGATTTAAACACAACAAACACAAACCAATAAGTAAATTTTATAACTACCAATATTATTGAAAACCTCAAATAAGCCCACAAATAAGCCAAACAGCTGATCAGTTGGTTTATAAGAAAAATAGCCCAAGGCTTTGATCAAAATAAGCTATTAAGCTATCTTATAAGCTAAAGAGGGAAAGGAATAAGCTACTATGGATTGAGATTACTAATATTAAGCTAAGGATTCAAGAAAAAGCTATAATGATAAGCTGATAAGCACAAATAAGCCAAAAACCACCTGAGGTCTGCTACTTGTGGTGCAGGGCAATTCAGTCCCACCAAGGCAAGTTTGGGCTTATTTTTAAGCACTAAGCTAAGGTTCAAAAGCCACAAAAGCTGGACCTCCTTAAATATAACCTACCAAGGATCACAAAGGACAAAAAGGCAGACCAAGAAAAGCTTATTTATGGCTTAAAAATAAGCTGTGAAAGTGGCTAGTTTGGTCAAGTGTATACTGATAGCTTAGTGTATGCTGAGCTTAGTGTATACTGAGCTGAACAAGTCACTTTTGAGCTTGTTTTAAAGCTTTAATAAGCTAAGTAAGGGGCTGAATTTGGAAATAGACCAAGATCACCTAGCAAACTATCTATAACAAAAGGAAATAAGCACTAAATAGAACAAACAAGGACTAATAAATGGTCTAGAAATATTGTGCAGACTGCAAAAGTGGGTCTGATGTGCAGAAGTTGTGCAGAGGGCACAAAATGGCTAAAACCAAAAGGACCTTTAACCAACTATTGTAATTACACTAAATGGGTGCAAAGGACCTCAGAAATGCCAAAATTGAGGGCTAAATAAGCTTGTGGCTTATATGGACTTTTTAAGCCCTTAAATTCCCACAGGCTTTACAAAAGTACTAAATCTATCTATATGGCTTATAAGGACTCAGAAACAGCTAATTCTAACTAAGATAAGCTGGATTAAAATTCAAGAAATGGTAATGGAACAGTAACAAGTTGATTTTTACCTATTTGACTTCTATTGCCAAACAGCCCGTATTAGGGGACTGTCTTGGTTTTTTAACTAAAAAAGATTTTTTATGCTAAGATTTGGAAAGACAAATATTAATTAAGCTATATTAAGTCTAGAAAAGCAGAAATCAAAGGAAATTAAGCACTAGGAATAAGTTATCACTAATAAGCTATTTTTGGCTTTTTTAAAGTTTTTTAAGCAAAATTAAGTAAAGGATATTTAAAACTGATAAAACAGATGAAATACACTTATAAACTATTAATAAGCAGAAAATTACTATAATAAGGTAAAAATAAGCACTAGTACAGTAATATGGAAATAATGCAAAAATAGGAAAATAGCTTACAACTGATAGAGGCTATGAAACAAATGAAACTGATCAGAACTTAAACTTGGTTAGTCAATACCAAGCTAAAACACCACTCAGCTTATCCTTTCCAGCTTAACTCCACCAAATTGCTTATTTTGACCAATCTTTGACTTCAGTTGACATTTCTTGACTTTTTCTTGATTTTCTTTGGAACATAACTGAGTAAGCTAAAATAAACTCACAAAAAGCTATAAAGAGCTTAAATGAGCTTATATAAATAGAAAAGAAGCTTTTGCAAACAACAAAACTCTTAATTCGAATTCAGAAAATTTTGAGATTTCATTAACTTAAGGAATTGATACAAAGTTGAAATACTGAAACACAAACAAGCTTAACGGAACTTGAGAATACAATTAAAACTTAACTTGAAACTGAAATAAACATTAACTACTTTCTACACTACGAATGGTCTAAAAACTGGGACAATTATTTCTTTGTGACTTCTCTTCTTTAAATAGCATTCCCAAAAGTATCTTCTCTTTCTTCTTATCAAATCCCACCTGTTGGATTGCTTCCAATTCATCCCAGTCGTTAAAACGGATTTTGGAGGGAAAATTGGTCAAGTGGGTTTTAACCTGTGAGGGGGAAGAGTGCATTAAATGCACTTGGCTTGTTAGGTGGAGTGTAGAGGAGGAGGAGGAAGGTGGCAGGGATAAGGATTGATGGTGGTTTGGCAGAGAAAAGTTGTGGGTAAGGGGTGGTATGGTTTTGGCGGGTCAAGTGGGGAAGAAGGGAAGTTTGACTTGGGTTTGACCCTGGTATTAACTAAGCAAAGAAAGGTGGGTCGGGTTGGGTATTTTGGGCTTTGGTTTATGTTTTGTGTGGGCTGGGTTAAGGATAATGGGATTGGGTTTTTAATTATAGGGTAAATGGGTTGGCTGGGTTATTGTTTTGGGATAAGGGTTTGGTTTATTTAGGATTTAGAAATAGAATTGGTTTTAAAGTTTAGGGACCTATTTTGCCAAATCTGAAAATCCAGGGACCATTGATGTCAAATCTGAAAATAATCTCCAAGGACCAATTATGACACTTTGATATTCTTGGAAGTTGACTTTGATAAATTGAGCATTATCCCGGTCCAAACTTGTAAATTCCTTTCCCGGCATCCGCTTTTCACGATTTTCTAATCTTGTGCTCGGTTTTGGCTGTTTCTGCCTGTTTTCGATCCTTTTGTACCTGAAACACATAAAAACACAAACCAAGGATATTTGCAGTATAATATGGTCTATTTGAGTGTTTTTGGTCATTTTTGTGTCTTTAATGGGTGTAAAATGATGAGTATTTACACACTCATCAATCCCCCACACTAAGCTATTGCTAGTCCCTAGCAATCCGGTCATATGAAGTAATGAAAGGATCAAAAGAATACCAAGTATACCCCGTTTTGATTTTCTATGTAATGCCAGAAATTTAAACTTGGAACAAATTATATAACACGCTTGATTTACAAAAATGGTATCACGGAACAGGATTCACACAAACTGGGTGTCTCCAGGGAATTAAAATCGTCATCCTATTTTTGATACTCCCAACTAAGCTTAAACTCAATGTGCAAATGCTTTTGTAAAATGCTAACACTACTTATATCAATAATCTATGTAAGTCGAGAATTAACTTTTCACTCCCGCATATATTCAAGTTTAGGTGACTGTGCTTGATTTTCAAAATCTTGATAACAAAAATCGACGTTTTTATAAAACTTTGACTAATACTAGTTGAAAGATAGATTTAAAATTCACAACAAGCAAGCTTCAAAATTTATTGCATTTTGCAATATCATTCCATTTTATTTCCTTTTTATTTTCTCATTTTTTCATTCATTTTTTTTTTTTTTATTTTTTTTTTTTTTATTTTTTTTTTTTTTTTAACTTAACTTTGTGCAATATAAACTAACGGAGTTTCACGGGAACCAAGACCTTAAACCTTCCTGGAATAAAGGATCCAAGGGTCGTTACAACGGAGAGTTCCAAGACCTTAACGCCTTTAGAATTAAGGGTCCAAGGGCCGGTGTAAGAGGGTAGCCAAGACCTAAACGCCTTCCGGAAATAAGGATCCAAGGGTCGATCTTGAACCTTAGCTTTTTAGCACATACATTTATTTCTTAACTTTTACATTTATTATGACATATGCTTGTTCCGAAGTTTAAATAAAGCTTTGAACTAGTATTTTTCAAAATCGTAAAGAAAAATGATTTTGTGTGTTCAAAAGTTTGAAAAATAAGCACTAATTAAGTCAGATTAGTTATCTCCTGAGAGAAAAAGCCATAGATTACTTATATAAGCTCTAAAGAAAACTAACTATTCTACGCTTAGCATTTTCATTTGCACATATCGTAAAACCTTAGTCTAATCGTTAAGGAAGCAGCTAGATCAACACTCTGGCAGAGTCGGGATTCCTTTTGTTCTAACATAATCAAGACTAAACACTTCTTCTTTTTTATTGCAATTTCTTATTTAAAAACGAAAAAATTTTAAAATTTTGGCCAAAACAGGGGTACTAGGGCACTAGAAGGTACATATGTGACAAAATTCGAGAGAATTCCCCCCCACACTTAGAATTAAATATTGCCCTCAATATTCAAAGTACCGGCTATTATGCCGCCACTTAGAACGTAAAAAGGTAATACTAATAGCCAAGTGTGTGAAAGAAATCTCAATTTTCACAAAAAAGATTAAAAAGATATCCCTAGATAATCGTTAGCAAAAGGATAGGATATTGGGCGGCTGGATTGAAAACAGGCGCGACAATCATCACAATCCAAGGGAAACCTGTAAACAAGAGCAAACAACACACAAAAGAGCACAGCACAGTGGGATTCCCCCACACTTAGTGTCAGAAAAGAGAAAGAAGTCAGAAACATGGGCGTTTACCCATGCAATGCTAATGTTTTTGTTAACCGAGTCACTAGCTTGACTCGACCCCGAATTCATTTGTTCATGGGGGAGCATGTGGAAAAGAAAATCTCCATCGGACTTTCATTCAATATGTTTGGATCAACATTGAATTTCTTGAAAGTTCCACTCCGATGAGATATACCCGGCTCAAAAGATTGATAAATGGAGATGCCGGGATCAAAAACTTTGTCCTCATTCCCAAACGAGAAAAGGGAAAGAGAAATCACACCATATGTGATGAAGAGGAGAAATGTCATGATGATTATCAGGAAGAACTCTTCATCATCAGAAGCAAATTTGTCTTCAACGGGAGGGAGGGTCGGGATGATTTTATCAATAAGCACATTCTTATGATTAATAACACCTCCCCCCACACTAGAATCATCCTCAGGATCAAAATAGAAATGATCATATTCCGGAGGAGATATAATATGAGAGAGTTCACTGGAGAACTCCTCATGATAAAGATCAAAGGTAAACGAATCATACTCTGGAAGAGAGAAATCAGCATGAGAAGTGGTACTGCCACTACTCGTCTCTTCCGTGAAATCAAAACTAAATGATTCGTAAGCAACCGAGAAAAAGTCACTATCCTCAACGGGGATAGGAGATGAGGTTTGATTTTCACAAAATGATTCGATCTTAGAAATGAGCACATTGATATTCAATAAGTTATCACGAAGCAAATCGTCTTTGATTTCCAGAATATTAGTGTCAATTTCTTCATTGTTAGGTTCAAAATCCTTTTCTTCCTCTAGGCTGACGAGCTTAGAAGGTAATTCCTCAACATAATCGATGTCCTCACAAGATAAAGAATCATCATCACTTGAACTACAATCATCGTCAGAATTGGAAAACATCTCAACATGATCATGTGAGATGTCAAAAGGAGGTAAATCACACATATTATCAGAAATACCCTCGGACTCACTTGGGATTGGGACAAGGTTCTCAACACTAGACTTTATGAATTCGTCCGATTCCTTTTCAGGAATAGTGCTAATATGCTCATCCCCCATAATAAGAGAGTCTTCCGATCCCAAAGTAGGTGATATGGGTGTGGATGCAATGGACTGAGGGAGTTTAAAAATGATATCGCTCAAAGGAATAGCACTCTCCTCGTCGTCCTCCTCATCAATATAAATGGCTTTTACACGTTCCATTTGCTCATCTGCTAGCAATTCTGCAATAGTCTTGTCTTCCTGCCTTTTCTGGACAGGTGTGATTGCAGCAGACGAATTCTCGCAAACTCCCCTCATAGAATCTTCATCATCGTCATCGCAAATGAAAGTTTGACGATATTTGGAACTCATTCTAGCTGTTTGTTCTTCTTCAGCTAGAAGCTCTCCAATGGTTTTCTGATGAGGATCTTCTTGGGGAGGTTTAACAGCCAAATTTTTAAGTTTATCTCGCACATCTTGAAGTTTTTGGAATACATCTTCGAAAGATTCTTCAAGAGGTAGCTGAGGCTGAGTTTGAATCGTTTGATGCTGTGGAGGCTGGTCGTGATAAGAATGATCATAATTTTCACAAGGGCCATGCTCATAGACAAGCGGGGTCCTCGTTTGACAATCGGATTCATAATGCGGACCTCCACAGAATTCACAACAGTAAAACTGTTGTGACTGACTCGGAGAATCATATGGATATTGGTCATTACCAAAGTTTTGATTACATGGAACATGCTCGTTGACAAGCGGGTTCCTTGTTTGACAGTCAAAACTTTGGTGCGGACCTCCACAATACTGGCAAATATCATTTGGCACATTTTGAAATGATGTGTCATCGAAGTTTTGATAGCACGGTTCTTGCCAAAATGAATTTTGAGGAGGGTTGAAATCGTTTTGAAAATCTGGATAAGTAAGCGTATTTTCAATTTCAGAAGTGCAACACGTGCAAAGTCCATGAGTAAACCCACATCCTTTGCAAAAACATCGTTCACAAAGTGAATCGTCCCCCAACGGATCTCTACAAATAAGGCAATTTTGCAGATAGAGTGAAGATGGCTGGGGTTGTGGAGGGTGTTCGGAAAAACTTTTGAGGGAATTAATGATGGAATTAAGCTTTTCTTTGAGGGCTACTTCACACCAATAACGAGATCCTTTTGGTGCATCATTTCCACACCGCTCACACGAACACTTGGAACAACGAAGATTATCACCCACTGGACCTTTACAATGAAAGCAGCGATAGCCCAGTGACGACATGAGAATTAAATATTAAGGAGGGTTAAGAAGATAGAATCAAACGGTTTAAGAGGATGAGGAAGAATATTTTTGGGTTTTTTTTTTTTTTTTTTTTTTTTTTTTTTTTTTTTTATTTGGAAAAAACTAATTCAATTAAATCAAGATCGAAGCAAAACACAAGGAACTTAAACCTTAAATCAACAAGCGTACGGTAGCTCTCTGACTGAAAAATGCACAGAGTGGCGGAGGAGCAAAGGTGGGCAATAAATGCTCCTTAAAAACCCGCTCCTTTCGGTTCGACAATTTAATGTCAAACCCTCCTTAAACCTCCGTTATAGTTTGTTTATCAATCAAAGGTGAGCCGAATTCGCAAGCGACACAAAGACAAGTTTTAATCTTTGGTTTGGGAACTTATTATGATAATACCCAAGTTGAGGAATATTATATTAATTTTGCTTTTATCTTTTATTTTACAATAAAACGGAAAATGTTTTTGGGTTTTTATTTTTATATGATAATATATATAGAAAAGAAAAGAAAAATATTTTTGTATTTGATATGTTTTATGAAAGTGGAAACTTCTGAAAGAAGGATCTCAAGTCACTAATCGTTAAAAATCTAAACGATATTGTCGCAACACAACCTCCCCGGCAGCGGCGCCAAAATTTGATTCATCTGAAAACGTATATATAAATATTCTGAGACGGATACACGTGAATAAAGACAAATCAACCCTTTAGGAAAAATGCTAACTTGCAAAAACTCACGTTGTGATATGTGTGATATCAGGTAAGTGATTACCCGGGTCGTGTCCCAACGAGGTGTGAATGGGCAATCGTTAGAGGTTTGGATTAGAGTGACTGATGATTGTAATATGGAATTTTGCTTGTTTATTCTAATTTAACAAATGAGAAACAAATTCTCACGGGAAATTTAATATTACTAAATTATAATAAAAACGCAAAACTGGAATTCTAAAAACGGGCTAAAAACTGAAATATTTGGAAATCTAATCTTACAAGTGCAAAATTATTTTTCTTAAATCCTAAATAATAAAAGAAAATTTTAGAAAAAAGATTTATATTTTTATGACTTTTATATTTTTTATTATGAATTAAAAACTATTTTAAAAAAGAAAATAGATAATAAATACTAAAACTATTCCAAAAATTCTGAAACTTTTTCTAAAAATACTTTATACTATAACAGTCCTAGGAAAAATATAAAAAAGATTCCAGCTTATTCTAATAAGCTGTAATAAGCTAAAAAGCTACGGATTGCTTAAATGAAAAACAAGGTTAAATAAAAAGGTGTGCAAGAGAATAACTGAAGAAGTCCCAAGGGCAGATGGTTAAGTGTGTGGTGTGTGAGTGGGCAGACCAGGGTTCGAATCCCAGGTCTGTCACTTTTTGCTTTTATTTATTTTTTTGATTTTTATGATTTAAACACAACAAACACAAACCAATAAGTAAATTTTATAACTACCACTATTATTGAAAACCTCAAATAAGCCCACAAATAAGCCAAACAGCTGATCAGTTGGTTTATAAGAAAAATAGCCCAAGGCTTTGATCAAAATAAGCTATTAAGCTATCTAATAAGCTAAAGAGGGAAAGGAATAAGCTACTATGGACTGAGATTACTAATATTAAGCTAAGGATTCAAGAAAAAGCTATAATGATAAGCTGATAAGCACAAATAAGCCAAAAACCACTTGAGGTCTGCTACTTGTGGTACAGGGCAATTCAGTCCCACCAAGGCAAGTTTGGGCTTATTTTTAAGCACTAAGCTAAGGTTCAAAAGCCACAAAAGCTGGACCTCCTTAAATATAACCTACCAAGGATCACAAAGGACAAAAAGGCAGACCAAGAAAAGCTTATTTATGGCTTAAAAATAAGCTGTGAAAGTGGCTAGTTTGGTCAAGTGTATACTGATAGCTTAGTGTATGCTGAGCTTAGTGTATATTGAGCTGAACAAGTCACTTTTGAGCTTGTTTTAAAGCTTTAATAAGCTAAATAAGGGGCTGAATTTGGAAATAGACCAAGATCACCTAGCAAACTATCTATAACAAAAGGAAATAAGCACTAAATAGAACAAACAAGGACTAATAAATGGTCTAGAAATATTGTGCAGACTGCAAAAGTGGGTCTGATGTGCAGAAGTTGTGCAGAGGGCACAAAATGGCTAAAACCAAAAGGACCTTTAACCAACTATTGTAATTACACTAAATGGGTGCAAAGGACCTCAGAAATGCCAAAATTGAGGGCTAAATAAGCTTGTGGCTTATATGGACTTTTTAAGGCCTTAAATTCCCACAGGCTTTACAAAAGTATTAAATCTATCTATATGGCTTATAAGGACTCAGAAACAGCTAATTCTAACTAAGATAAGCTGGATTAAAATTCAAGAAATGGTAATGGAACAGTAACAAGTTGATTTTTACCTATTTGACTTCTATTGCCAAACAGCCCTTATTAGGGGACTGTCTAGGTTTTTTAACTAAAAAAGATTTTTTAAGCTAAGATTTGGAAAGACAAATATTGATTAAGCTATATTAAGTCTAGAAAAGTAGAAATCAAAGGAAATTAAGCACTAGGAATAAGTTATCACTAATAAGCTATTTTTGGCTTTTTAAAGTTTTTTAAGCAAAATTAAGTAAAGGATATTTAAAACTGATAACACAGATAAAATACACTTATAAACTATTAATAAGCAGAAAATTACTATAATAAGGTAAAAATAAGCACTAGTACAGTAATATGGAAATAATGCAAAAATAGGAAAATAGCTTACAACTGATAGAGGCTATGAAACAAATGAAACTGATCAGAACTTAAACTTGGTTTGTCAATACCAAGCTAAAACACCACTCAGCTTATCCTTTCCAGCTTAACTCCACCAAATTGCTTATTTGGACCAATCATTGACTTCAGTTGACTTTTCTTGACTTTTTTCTTGATTTTCTTTGGAACAGAACTGAGTAAGCTAAAATAAACTCACAAAAAGCTATAAAGAGCTTAAATGAGCTTATATAAATAGAAAAGAAGCTTTTGCAAACAACAAAACTCTTAATTCGAATTCATAAAATTTTGAGATTTCATTAACTTAAGGAATTGATACAAAGTTGAAATACTGAAACACAAACAAGCTTAAAGGAACTTGAGAATACAACTAAAACTTAAATTGAAACTGAAATAAACATTAACTACTTTCTACACTACGAATGGTCTAAAAACTGGGACAATTATTTGTTTGTGACTTCTCTTCTTTAAATAGCATTCCCAAAAGTATCTTCTCTTTCTTCTGATCAAATCCCACCTGTTGGATTGCTTTCAATTCATCCCAGTCGTTAAAATGGATTTTGGCGGGAAAATTGGTCAAGTGGGTTTTAACCTGTGAGGGGGAAGAGTGCATTAAATGCACTTGGCTTGTTAGGTGGAGTGTAGAGGAGGAGGAGGAAGGTGGCAGGGATAAGGATTGATGGTGGTTTGGCAGAGAAAAGTTGTGGGTAAGGGGTGGTATGGTTTTGGCGGGTCAAGTGGGGAAGAAGGGAAGTTTGACTTGGGTTTGACCCTGGTATTAACTAAGCAAAGAAAGGTGGGTCGGGTTGGGTATTTTGGGCTTTGGTTTATGTTTTGTGTGGGCTGGGTTAAGGATAATGGGATTGGGTTTTTAATTATAGGGTAAATGGGTTGGCTGGGTTATTGTTTTGGGATAAGGGTTTGGTTTATTTAGGATTTAGAAATAGAATTGGTTTTAAAGTTTAGGGACCTATTTTGCCAAATCTGAAAATCCAGGGACCATTGATGTCAAATCTGAAAATAATCTCCAAGGACCAATTATGACACTTTGATATTCTTGGAAGTTGACTTTGATAAATTGAGCATTATCCCGGTCCAAACTTGTAAATTCCTTTTAATCATAAGGAATATGAGTCATATGATCATGGGTGAACCTGTTAATCATAAAGATGCATTGCCAAATCTTGAATTCGGTAAACTACTCATACTATGAATGTTAAGATGTTCTCCAAAAGATAATCAATTTCTGGAAACTTGAGTTATCTTAAACTAAACAGTTAGACTGTAGAATAACTGTGAGTTTCTTCAATGAGAATAAAAACCTAAGTGGTTTGATTCTTATGTTGAGCTCATAAGGACAATATTGTACACATATTTAATGCATGCCTTGTGACAAGATTATTAATCATACTCAAACAATTGACTCTGACTGAATATTCTTTTATATGCACATTAAATATATAAAGATGATTAGTTGTCATACCTGTTTTCATTAATATGAAATAAGACAATGGAATATCAAAACCTCTTTTTTGAGTGATTACTTTTGCGAGGACGGTAAGTAATAAAAGGAGTTTTATGATTTCATATAATCTTTGGAAGTGACAAACTGCAAGAAGCCAAGTATGGATCAATGCATGCATTTAGCAGATGAATCTTATGTTTAATTATTAAATTTGTGTTTTGATTTTTAATTAAAAAAAAAGGATGACTCATGAGTATTTCTAAAAGCTGGTGGGAGTATTATGTTTATTTTCATAAATTATATATGTTTTATAACATATAGGCAGTAACATTCCATCTAAGCTAAATGTTAATCATTAGCTTGGAATGAAACTTCACTTGATAGATTTAGGAAATAAAATATACAACCTTGGAATATATATTTTAAACATATGCGGTAAATAAGTCTAACACAACATGACATACAATTTAGCAAGTCTCAATGGATACATGTCTTTTGAATGAGATCTTAAGTCTGACTCAAGGATTCATCATGTATATCATGTTGTATAGAGGAATAGTTGTATCATGCATGAGTGCAAGATGATTTGACAACGTATGTATCTAATTAAAAGTTATTAGATAACTATTGAAATAAATATTCTAATGGAATATGTTTGGATTTAGATTCGTTCCTGAGCTTAGAGCCATTCCAGTAATGAAGATTCTATGGATGTACAATGCGGTAATTGTTGCGCAATTGTCATAGCCAACAAACTTGGAGTTTAGGAAGGCACTAAACATACCAAAGGAATGTTTATAGTTTAGGGATTTTTTAAAGAGCATATTGTTGTTTGAATATAATGATGTTAGTTTAATTGAAATGACACTCAATACTAGTCATGGTAGAATTTCATCCTTGATAATGATCATGTGGACTAGTTGTGCTCAACTAAGAGCATAGTTGCATTATATATTAAAGAACCAAACATAATTATCAATTACATCCCATTTTATCATAACAACCAAACATAATTATAATCGTAATGCGTCATTCAATTACTTCATTTACTCAATTACGTCATTCATTCTATTTCGTCATACCAAACAGTGTTAGGTTGAATGATTCGTTAAAAGAACAAATTCATTTTTGGTGTGATATATATCATTATGATTTTTGCGTCAAGTTCGGACCCTTTAACTTAGACTAGTCGGCAAGGAGGGTGAACTCCTCACCTTAACTTCAAACTCACTCGCAAGCTCCATGCAGTCCTTCCCCTCTCACGCGCCAACTTGTGTTCCCAAGGCAATTTAAGGTGAACGGCTCACCTTGCAATGTTTGAAAAAGAATAAGCCCCACTCAAATGTTTTATAAGTTTTTATTTAGTTTGTGAGTGTATGTGGGGTATTTAGTGAGATATATTTTTATAAAGTGGGTATTTTAATGAAACGTGAGTTTAAGGTGACCTTGTCCACAAAAAAACGAGTGGGAGTGAGGGGAAGTGAGAGGAGAGAGAAAACTGAGGTGACGCTGATGTGTAAGGTGAAAATGGTGTTGGCTTGCCATCCAGCCTTAAAATCTTGGTTCCGCAACTCAATACATAGGTACAAAGATGGTCCTTGTGGTTTGGGTTGACTTTCAGGTTTGGTCATTTGACTTTTTTTTTTGCATTCCCGGTCCCTAACTCTGAAACTATTAACAAGGATGGTCCTTTGACCAAACAGACGTCAAGTTTGACCGTTAAAGCCCCTCATGTGACTTACACATGAGGGTATTATGGTCATTTTAATGTCCCACAGGGACCATATCTGAAAACCACCATCACCACCACACCGGATGTGCTGAAAACCACCATCACCACAGGGACCATATCTGAAAACCACCATCACCACCACACCGGATGATTGTCACCAATGACTTCTTAACAACCTCGTGATGAAAAAAGGGCATACCCAATTCCGTTATGTACCTGCAAGCTTCCCTTGTGTCACCACCAAACTCAAACTTCTCCAAAAGTTTACCAATTTGATTTTTAACGTCTTCAATCGCCCACCCGTTTGTGTAACTTCCTCCACCACCACAACACCTTAAAATCCGTTCACCAGAAAGGCGAGCATTGAGAAGCGATTTAGCCATTTTCAAAACTTTGCTCCCGACAGAATCATCCACCACAATTCGAGCTAAAAACATGGCCAGATCTTCCACAACAACAGGAATATCAACATTGTGAATCCGTTAACCACATCATCAGCCGGGAAATACAAAGAGGATAACAAAACAAAAGCCATTTCTTTTTCTCTTTTTTTGCGATCCATTGCTAACATAATCAACCTCTTGATGAATACAGCTTTCAATCCTGGGATAGAAGAAAGTTTTTCTGATTCTAAACAACTATCAACTTCCAAAACATCACCCGTCAAAAAATACTCTTGAGTTATCGATAGGGCTTTAGCTTTAAAAACTTTCACTATGCTATCTTCTACCAATTTCTTTTCTAATAATGATAGCACTTTTAAAGATGAAGCACATAACCAACCTTCTGATGTTGCCTTTGAGATCAAAGATTGTAATAATTCCTTAGCGTTTGGTATATCAACGTCTCCAACTGCGTAGACTGAACTATCGCTTGTTTGTAATTGGCTATTGACTTTGATCCTTCCTTTCTCTAAAGTGAGTTGACCTTCGAACAGACTCATGTTTGGACGGATTCCAATTCCTAAAACTACCAAGTCAGTAGGAATGTAGGTTCCATCCTTGAGATTAACTCCAGTAACCTGCATATAAACGTTTTATGATGATCAAAACATATACTAGCGCAACTCCTAGGAAAACTAGCCAAATAAGGTTGAGGTTTACTTTCCCCTCTGGATCAAAAACAAATGATGACAGAACTGTGCCTTTGACAAAATTAACCCACTTTGTTTTGTAAAATTCTTCATAAAAATTTGCAATTTTGATAGGGACGAGGTGGGGTGATGGGTTTTTCATCTTTTGATGAATTTTTGATCGAGTGAATTTTTGGAGTGATGGTGATATATATATGTGTTTGTATAGATCTGGGTTTTGGAGTGTGTTTCCCAATATTTTAGATCTAAATCGGTTTTGGTGGATTTGTGTGGTTAAATTTTTGATCGAGTGGATTTTTTATGTTGGTATTGTTTGATTGATGATTTTTGTGTGGAAATCATCTTTGTTTGAGTTGTGTTGGTTTAGATACTTTTTAGATCTAGAGTGATTTCACAGATTTGTGTTGATCTCCTTTTGAGATATGGTGGTGTGGTGGTGATGGTGGTTTTCAGATATGGTCCCTGTGGGACATTAAAATGACCATAATACCCTCATGTGCAAGTCACATGAGGGGCTTTAACGGTCAAACTTGACGTCTGTTTGGTCAAGGGACCATCCTTGTTAATAGTTTCAGAGTTAGGGACCGGGAATGCAAAAAAAAAAGTCAAAGGACCAAACTTGAAAGTCAACCCAAACCACAAGGACCATCTTTGTAATTTACTCTAGGACTAATTATAGGGCTATAAAGTGCTCTTTCTATCCAAATGGGAGGTGCTATATAAACGGGGTCTAGTTTGACCCCGTCCGATAGCTATTTTTTTTTGTCAGGTTTTTTCAGTTTTTTGCTTTTTTTTTTCTGTTTTTTTTCTGTTTTTTGTCCTATGCTGTCTTTTTTTTTTTTTTTTTTCTCCCAAAGCTAAAGTAATAAGTGTTTTTTTTTTTTGTTTTTGTGTCTTTGTAATTTTTTGTCCAAAAGTCCATAATCAACAACCAAAACCAAAGTGCAGATTCCACACAACACAATCCATAATCAATACAAGAATATAGTCAACTGCAGATTTCACACAACACAAAGTGCAGATTTCGTCATCGCCTTATAGGCTCAGATTTGAAAACGTAATAGAAAAAAATGTAGATTTTTAGTAAGGCTCGGATTCGAAGGTTGCAAAGTGATAAAATATCACTTTGCCATGCCATTCGGTTTTGAAGGTTGCAAAGTGATAAAAATATCACTTTGCCATGCCATTCGGTTTTCGTCATCGCCTTATAACCAAAAGTGAAACAGAAAGTTAAAACCATTGTCCAAGTGCAGATTCCACACAATTGCACACAAGGGGGGGCCTGGATATCAGATTGTTAACACAATCCACAAAAGCAGATTCCACAATCCACAAAAGCAGAAAGCACAGATTGTTAACACCCTCTCTTTTGATGTATATATATAACAAGCTTAGTCTTCCTATCCGATTATTTGTGAACACCCTATCTTGTATTGTTTAAATTAACAATACATTACTTATTTATGTTTATGTTGTAAATAACTGTTTGTATCATTTGAATTAATTATTTGGCCAGGTGGAACAAAATACTCCTTACATGTGTCGCTGTAAGAACGGATTCATTAAAGAGAGGATATCCCGTAAAGAACATAGTTATGGTCAACCGTATTACGCATGTCCTCTTTCAGTGGTAAGTAATCATATGTTTGCTTAGTTATGTAAATTATTTGTTTGTTAATAATACATTTCTTATTATTTTCTTAACATGTAACAGCCAGGAACAGATGACTATGGTTGTCGGTACTTTATGTGGAAGGATGAGTTTCAAAGGAGGCACTTTAGTCGAGCCTCTTCTTCAACGCAATGCTCAGACTGCGTTGCTAACGCTAATAAGATTGACCAGCTTGAAGCAAGAAACAAGCTGTTGATGACAAGAATAAAGACGCTGGAGATGGAGTTAGAATTGGCAAGGAATCCTGAGGATCACGCTTGTCAGTCGAGTGCAAGGCTTCATGATCTTTTAAATAATATGAATAATCTTCATATGTCGTAGATGTTGTTGTTTTAAATGAAATGAATAATCTTCATATGTCGTAGATGTTGTTGTTTTTAAATAATGTGTTGACTTTGTCGTTCAATTTAATAATAACAGTTGTTGTTGTAGTTATTTAATGTAGCAATATTTAACGTGCTATTATACAAAACATTATACATATACAAAACATTATACATATACAATATACAAAACATTATAATATATTTCTATTTTAAAAAAAAAAAAAAAAAAAAAAAAAAAAAAGGACAAACTGCCAAAAAGTACAAAAGTACAAATAGCATATATAGCCACCGTTTATTTAGGCAAATAGCCACCGTTTATATAGTCCATGCCATCCAAATACGCCAAGTCATTGTCAATTTGTCATGTTAGCAATTTCCAACGTTAACAACGGCCATGTGGTATAGTGGTAAGGTGGTATGTGGGTTAAGGAGTTTCCTGTGAGAGCAGCCCGGTTGGGTGACCAACCGGGAAGTTCTCATATGGGAACGGGCCACATGCGCTGTTGTTATCCGGCAATGAAGAGGAGAGCCTGTGAGCCAGTGGTTGCGCAGGTTTGAATCCGAGCCGGCCCCGGTTTTCATCCGGCTGTTACTCCAGCGAATAATATCGTGTGGAGGCAGTACGGTTTCCGGGCGGAAGCCGTTTAATCCCCACTACTCCAGCGTGGACCCGGTTCAGACAACATAGTCTGGGTATGTGGTGGATGAGGGCCTGCCGTGTGGCGGGTACGACTCTTGACCAAAAAATTGAAAGTCGCTCTTCCAAAAAAAAAAAAGCAATTTCCAACGTTTCCTAGTCCTCATTATAGTCAGAGTTGTGATGACTTTGAATGTCTCTATGTTGGTTTTTACTTTTTAGGGTCCCTTGTTTTTATAACGAGGCATGCAGAACCCGTGCTACGCACAGGCTTTTAATCTAATTGTTAATTGCGCGTATTGTTTTTGTGTATTGTCGAGTGAATTTGTATTTTTAGTTTAGTATGTTGTATGAAACATTTTTATTTTGTTGTTTAAAAATATAAAAATGGTTGATATTGTTTTGGTTTTTTGGTCTTTATATTTTCTAAATGGGGTTGTCGTTATTAAATTGTCATACGCTTGATGTAATTTCCTTTGATTGTTTTGGCATATTACGTAACCCAACAATAATTTTGCATTATATGATTTTGGCATGGTAATACGAAGCACACTGGCTTTTTCTTATTTGTTATAGTGTAATTTGCGTTAATTATTTTTTTTATTAGGTTCGTAAGTTATGATTGTATTACATCTGTTGTAAGTATGCCATTAGTTGTTTGGTGATTTTTATATTTAATATTTTTATAACATATTAGTATTTATTTATAAAGTTTATGATTAAAAACTAAAGTTAGCTTCATCTCATTTTATTGTACAACTAATTTCATTGGAAATTAACATTGAAGTCTAACTAATATTAATAAATTTTATCAATAAACTCAATTCCAAATAGCTAACCAAATGAATATTAATTAATACACTATTAATAATTCCTAAAACCTTTTGGACTCCACTATTATGTCTTAAACTTAATTTTTTTAATTTACAAATGGGTTCGAGCAAAAATTATGTATTTTTCCTTTTATATTCATTATTCAAGTTGCATGCTTACATATACTAATCACGCTAAAAAATATCATTTAACCATTTAAATGTTGCTTTACATATATGCTCGTGCACATTTTCTTGAATCAATTCACACATGTGAGCTACATCAATAGAAAACACACATAAATTACTTGTATATGAAAATGCATTAACATAATACGTATATCTATATATATTGCATTAGGTTAAATTATCAATTATTCTTGCAACCTTTTCAACTTCATCTCAATCAATAACCAACTTTTAATTCTCTACTAATTACTAAATATCATGTGATCAATTCCGGCAAGCCTTGCACTTCCATCTTGATGTTGTATATACTTCACATTAAATGCACTGGTTTTGTTTTTCGATAAAAGTTTGAACTTTTGCTTATGTTTAAAACTCAACTTTTTTATTTGATATTATAATTTACAAATGGCTTTAAGTCAAAATTATGTATTTTTTCCTTTCTATTCGTTACTCAATGTGATATTTTTAATATGTTGTATTTTGCTATTATGGCAAACTCATTTAATGGGCGTCAATATTGGTTTCTTACTAATGATTCTACATATAGAAAAAGAAAACACTTTGCGATGCGCGAACCTTCTTCTTTTCAATAATAATTCAATTGCACACAATAAATTCATTCTAATATTTCTCAAAGAGCATTCGAAAGCAACTACTTACATAAACTAATCACACTAAAAAGTATCATTTAACCATTTAAATGTTGCTTTACATACATGCTCGTGTACATTTTCTTGAATCAATTCGCACATGTGAGCTACATCAATAGAAAACGCACATAAATTACTTGTATATAAAAATGCATTAACATAATACATATATCTATATATATGCTTATCTATAACGATCACCTAAATATGTATGAAACAAAGAAAATAGTTGGTATCCCAGTCTTTGGTTCCATTTATCTGAGCATGCATTATCTTGTGTGAGTTGCATGGTACCTGCGTATGATAACTAAATTAAGAAAAAAAGAAGGCCGGGTTAATTACAAAGATCTAAAAGATGTGTGAATCATGTCCTAAATGTTGCAAAAGAGAATTTACATACCGCTACCAACAATCAAAGATCTAAAAGATGTGTGAATCTGTACATACTAAATGTGATTTTGGCCGGTTTATATAGGCATGAATTAGGTTATATCATTAATTATTCTTGCAACCTTTCGCAACCCTTGCACTTCATCTAGCCGACTTTAATTCTATACTAAATGCCATGTGATCAATTCGGGCAACCCTTGCACTTCATCTCCTTTCATGATTGTATAGTTATTATGAGGTTGCATTGAATTTCGAGTATTAGCTATCTTGTACTATATGCAATGGGACTCCATCTTGAGTATCTTGATTACTCCACATTAAAATGAATTCCATAAAAAAAATGGAGCCTAAGATTACCCATTCCCACTAATTACGACACATTCTCACTTTCATGTCCCTACAAACATTCCAAAACTCATCTTTTCATTAATAACAACATCAAATTTTATACATATTTGTAAGATCAAAATTAAAACAAATAATTTGTGAACTTCAATTAATACCATATAGTAACCATTGGTAAAGAGACTCTCAAATCCCTATAAAATAACGTAGATTAAAATAAATTCTCAAAATATTAATTTTGTCTAGTTATACTTTCCATCAATTCAACTTTGATTTTGTATTATTTCTAATGTCATGGGGTGGATACATTGCAACCTCTTAAACTGCTTAAGTAGAAGGAAAAATAAAATAAAAGCAAGATTCAAGCCACCATTAATATTCATCAAAGCTTTGTCACACTAATTATAAACATTGTTTACATATGATTTTCATTATCTTGCATGCCTAATTTTTTGACAGTTCTTTCATAAATGTGGAGATATTATCCACTCCGTCTCCATCTTCCACTTTGTTTTGTTATCAACATCTTGATATACCCCGTTAGCGTCACTAACCACTTATCAATACCTGCAAGAATAACATTAATAAACTACTAACCAACCCAAAATTTTAAAATAGGTTAGCAGATCTAACCCTCGGTTCCTTCTCAGGCAACAACACATCCATTTGTCTTCCATAAACTTCAAAGCTGGACTATCAACCGACTTCACATGCAAGCAAGTTAACCATTTGCTTACCTTTGCACGTATACCCCCTTGCGTTAATCAAGTCAATATTTCTACATGAACCATTGCACGTAACATTAATATGGATAGTACACTTTCATTGGACGGAGAAATTTTACATTAACCAACTAAATTCAATTCCATAGGTGAGAAGCTACACCAAAAAGAACTTTATCACACTATAAGAAAAAATATGGAAAAACTATTGACCGAAAAATATGATCATGTCAATATCTATTTCAAAACTATTTATCTAATTAGCAAGCTTGTTAATTCACAGATCTTGAGCCATAAAAACAGATGGGGTACATACCAAGGTTACGGTTATTGATGCCAATGAGTTCAATGCCATCAATTGCTAGCATGCAATCCATTTCATTCTCATCATGTGCCTAGAAACAAAAAGTAGAGATCAAAAGGAAATTGGTTAGTTGGTGTTGCACTGAATTTATACACAAACAATAATAAACTAACAACAAACATGTGATTCATAAAAAATCATCAAACTACACACAAATTAAAGTTTCACACACACACACACACACACATCAGTAACAAAGACCAAATGGTGTTATTTATAGTATTCAATGATGGTGGTTCAAGGGTTTGTACATTTATTTGAAGGCAAATGAAAGGAGCAAATGATTAAATGAAAATAAAGGCTAGCAACACTTCGTATGGTTTCAATCATTTAGATTTGAAACACTAAATATAGCTCATATGTACTTACCACTTAAGCATGAACATTAAATCAAGGTACTTACGCATGAAGCCTCCGCATAATGAAACTCTATTTTCTGTATTTAATTCCGAGCATTAGGTAACTTGTACTCTATGCAATCTTGACGTCTCCACAATAAATTAGAGGGCCTAATCTTATAGTATTATAGATAATTGATGACTAAACAAAAAAGGTGAAAACGTTAACTCTAGATAATTGTTGCAAGTGATAATCAGCTTCGGATAGAAACGTAATATGGTCACAAAATTAAAAGAAAAATACACGTCTATTTAATTTAACCCATAAATTTTTTTACTTCGTGTGGATAAGAGTTCACAGTTTTTGGTTACATTCATTTTAAATCAGGATGGTTTCTTTTTCCACAACATATTTTGGAAATCAATTGTTGGCATAGCAGTGACTTTCAAATTCAAGTAGCAGGTGAAATGGATTTTTTATTTTATTTTTTTAATTGTCGAAAGACATATTTTTCTAGGTTCCACAAATAAAGTTTGGATCACGTCTCACATGCATTAGAGATGGTCATTGTGTCTAACTTATTACTTATTGATGCGAGTCGATCTTAATTAAATGTCATACGGGGACTCAGCAAGATACCCAACGTACGTGTTTGCATTTCAAGTCAAATGTTCAAGTTGTCTCAAGTAATAGTTCAAGCTCGATTCAAGCGGTACATAATCTACAAAGTTTCAAGGTCAAATTATCCAAGTTAAGCAAGTTTAAGACCAAGAGTAGTGGTTTAAGTGTGGGTGGGGGCAAAATGCGACAAGTGTCACACGCGTCAGAATGGAAGTTTTTTATAAATTGGGGGTAGTGGGTAGGGGCGTTTTTAACATGGGTGTAATGATTAGTTTTTTTAATTATTTAACATTTTTTTTTATTTGACAAAAAAAAAAAATAATAATAATAAAAAAAATAAAAAAAATTCCAGCGTTAAAGATAAATATTGATTGTTAACGCTAGGTTATAAATAGCCACTTTTAACCTTTTAACCTCACAAGCATTAACCCTAATTTCTCCCTTGCCGTCAATGACCACTACATTCACCACCACATTCACCAAAAAATGGCCAGCGAATCTCGATCTGCCTGGGAAGAAAACGAAGAAATGGCGTTGGTGAATTCTTACCTGAACGTCTCTGACATTCGGGCGGAGACTCATGATACGAAGAAAGACTTTTGGTCTAGGGTGAAGCGCGATTTTCACCTCTCGCTCAGTAGAAAAAAGGAGTACGGGAACACGGACATGATCACCTTCAAGTGGCATGCGCTGCGTGCGGACATGTTCGAGTTTGAACGCTGCTATCGTGAGTCTGCCAACGAGCTAGATGACGAGGATGACCAGTTGGAGGAGGCGAAGGCCCTGTGGAAGGAGAGAAACAATGGGGTCGCGTTCAAGCACCTCGCGAGCTGGACAATCGCGAAGCACCACGTTAGAACCAATATTTTTACTTTTTAGGTTGTTTGTTTGTTTGTTTTGTTTTTTTAATTTCAATAAATTGTATTTTTTTTTCTGTTAATTTAATGTTTTTATTTTTTTGTTTTGTTAATGGAATGTTTTTTTTAATTTCAATACACATAGTTAAATGGAAAAAATAAAGTTAAATAACATTTTAAAGAATAAAAATAAATACAAAATTTAACATTCAACACTTCAACGCCTGTTGTGGATTCAACGGGCGTTGGATTTTCTGCACTTCAACGGACTTCAACGCTGCAAGGGGGCGGTTCGACGGGCGTTGAATGGGCAACGAACCTCCATTCAACGCCCACTACTCTTGGTATAATAGGTTCTATGAGTTGAACTTCTAGTTAGTTTAAAGGTCAAAGTTAGTTTTATTTGTAACCAAAATAAGTGGTTCCTTGGATCGTCTCGATCTCCAAATAAGATTATCACTTTAAGAAAAAAGAAAAATGAAAAAAAGAGATGCTTAGTACAGCAATAAAATAATAAAGGGATAATCATTTGGAACACCTCTAAGAGCACACGGTATGGTAACTCAAAGGTGTGTTAAGGTTTAACTCAAAAGTGCGTTAAGGGTGAGTTACCACACCGTGCATGTGAGTTAAGGTCTTGCGTTAAGGGGCACGTTAACCCCCTAACATGCGTTAAAGGTAGTATTTTTTTGTGAGTTAAGGTGAGTTACCACACCGTGCATCTGAGTTAAGGTGAGTTACCACACCATGCGTGTGAGTTAAGGTGCGTTAAAGGTATGTTTTTTTGTGAGTTAAGGGTGAGTTATGATAAGGGGTGTTTTTTTTTAGTTAAAGGTGAAAATGTTAAAGCTGATGTGGAAATGTGTTAAAGTTTAACATGGAGTTAACATACCCTATGCTCCAACATGTCATTCTCTTTTAACTGTGTAATCATTTTCTTTTATATGCTGATACTTTTGAATTTCGACCTTTTTTGTATTGCATTAACATATTACTCATAAATTTACGACACTTTTATTAGCATGGTAGGAGGCAAATGGTCACACAGTACACAAAATAAAAAAAGTTTGGGTATATATAAACAAAAATAAAGCTACACAAGTTAAGAAAAAATAACAAGTTAAATACTTTTTTAGATAATTATCCAAATAATAAAATGTTAAATTGCGTGTAATAATACAAGCTAACACGCTTTCTCCCCCAAACGACGCATGCTTCTTAAAACACTTTCCCCCACGACGCGTTTTGGACCAATTTTACGGTCGTCTGCAAGACCAAATTGTGGAAAGAATTTTATGTTTGTTTGATGTTAGTTTTTGTAAGGTATCTTTGTGCATAAGTGGATATGTTTCGGTTGTAAAGTGTGTGGTTTATTACAACTGGTTGATAGTAAAGTGAAAAGGTAATGAGACGCTGAGTTAGAGCGGTGACATTGGTCACCACTACAACCAACCTTAATGAACCAGATAGATTATTTTCAGGTAAAAAGTCGCAATTGTCATGTGCCATTTTTAACAACATTTACAGTGTGAAAATAAAATCTACTCCGTGTGATAAATGGGCACTCCAAAGAAACAAATCTCATTTGCTCGCCCTTGATCGTTGACATGCCTCTAGAATACTTACTTTTAGGTTTCTACGGTCGTTTAGATGGTTCATATCCATTTTATGAATAAAAATGGATTGGGTTTTACCATAAGGCTTTGCACAATAGAACGTAAAATACCGGTCGGTCATTTGGATTGACCGATTTCCACATTGGTCATCTGGACTGTGGAGGGTCGAGCATGATTCGGTCGAAGGTTGTGAAAAGCGAATATCAGTCTAAAAGTCGACCGACTTTTAAAACTTATTTGTAAGCGTTTGTGTGTAAAAAAAAAAAAAAAAAAAAAAAAAAAAAAAACCTTATTCGACAGTGGCACTTTGGTCATGTCTGGTTACTGGAGAGAGAAAGCTGACGTGATACACGATGACCCAGGTCACTTTGATTATCGACTATGTCCGGCCTAATAGATTCAATTTGAAATGGTCCAATAAGATAATGATCCAACCGAAATATCAACATAATCTCCTTGATGTGACATGCAAGCATACATCGAGATGGGAACATGTGAAGGCAATAATTCAAGCGTTGGAAATCATAAAGTGTGAATTTACTCAACAAATTACTTCTTACAGCAAAACGTATTTGTAGGAGCAATGTTCTAGTTGATGCAAGCAAACATAAATTTGATTCCACAAATTCAATAAAATCACTACTTTTCAGATGACTTAATGTTAAAAGAAGAAGCTATTGTTTCTTAAATTGGAAACTAGGTTTCCGTACTAATATAAAACTATTTAAAATTCATAGGTTTGCTAGGACAACTCACTGAAATAAGAAATTGATGCATCAATAAATGTAATGCAACCGTACCTTAACCAATGTTTTAAAACCCGGGTTGACCCAGCTGGTTTAACCGGTTAAATCGAGAATCGGTTCAAAAATCGTGTCAGATGTAATCGGGTTTTTTATTGTTTGAGAACCAGATTAAACCGCCGGTTTTTCGTTGACTCGAGTCAATCTGGTTTGATAAACCCGGACAGGTGATGACTTTTTATCAACAAAATTTAAGCATAGGCTACATTTAACAATTTCTGAGAAATATAATGCAAAATTTAATGCATAACATTTGAGTAAAGTTTATTTAGTGCAAACATTTAGAAGAAAACAAACTTTTTTTACATTAAAATATTGAAAAAAGTTTAGTTGCACACATTGAAGATGAGTATTTTCGGTGATTTATGCATTTTCAAATTTTATTTGAGAAAATATGTATTTATGAATTTAATATACTATATTAGTAATTCATTTACTTTATTAACAAAAGCGTAAAGCTCATGAAATTGGAGAAACATCTATCGTCCTTACGCAGTGAGTGTCTTTCGTTTCATATTTGATAGTGCGCCTCCGTCACCGTAGACTTCGCCTTATTCGATTCTTTGACTACTAAGCATTCATGAGACAACAAAACTCCATAATCAATCTACTAATGCATGATTATAAATATTATTTTTGTATCTTTAATTTCATAATAAACTTTTGTAATAGAACTATTTTTATTATTTTTAAATCTTCTCTAACAAAATTTTGTAATAGAACTATTTATTTTATAACTTTCAAAAAGAAAATGTAAAAAATAATGATGTTTCAGTAATCAGTATTATAAATCATGATAAGTTCCTAGGTCTGTATTGAACTACAACTTATTTATTTGAACTAAACTTTTTTTGCAAGCAAGCATCCGTTTAATTATGGAATCAATTATAAGATTTAACTTTTTAATGGTTAAAAATGCTAAATGTAATACTTTATTGCTTAAGACAAATATTCTATGTAGCTTTTTTTGTTAGATGTATGCTGCCATGGTTCTAAAAGGCTCCGCAAAGGTCTCGCAAAGGCGTGAGGCTTGATCATGCCGTCACGCCGCCTTATGTCACGTCTTTTTGTAAACTCGGAGCGGCTTTGAGAAGAACTTTGGTAAACGAGTATGAGGATGAGGATGGCCGCTCCGCCCCAAACCCGCCCCGTTGCCATCCCTAGTGCATCATATTCAAATGTAAGGAAGCGTAGATAGGTTGAAAACTGAAAAGCAAATCCATCTAACAAGTTTAAAAACTCCATTTTCTGCAATAATTAATGAGATTCTCATTTATGTATCTCTTTCAAACTTACTACGATATGGTAGTTGATGCATTAAGTGACAATAAAACATCAAGACGATCAAATGAGGAGCAAAACTACTTTTTGGTACATGGCATTAAATGATAAAGGTTATTTGTGCTATAATGCAACTTTAACGCTAGCTGCAATGCAAGTAAAGATGTAAGACATGGAATTGTTTATAAGTTTATCGGGATTGAACGGTGATAGTTTGAAACGAGGTGAGCCTAAATGAGATTGAGCCCGAGCATCATATCCGAAGATCGAATAGGCTTCAGATATACAAGTATTATAGGGTGAAAGCTGAAAACACGCAATATACTTATTCAAAAGATACGATGTACGCAACAAACTTTCAAAATTACCATTGTACGCAATTTACTTTCAAATTTGGTGCAATGTACGCAATATGACCGGTAACCAGCAGGTTACCAGGTTTCACTCTTTGAAAATTGACAGGAATGGTCCCTGTGGCTTGCGTTGACTTTCACCGGTCATCCCTTGACTTTTTTATCACTTAGAAAAGTTACAGTAATGGTCCTTATGGTCCATATGGCTTCTATTTTTGTCTTTTTTTTTTTTACGTTTTCGTCCGTTTTTATACGTTTTCGTTCATTTTTATACATTTTCATTCGTTTTTATCCGTTTTCGTCCGTTTTTATACGTTTTCGTCCATTTTTTTTATGTTTTCGTTCGTTTTTATACATCATCATCATCCATTTTTTAACGTTTTCGTCCGTTTTTATACGTTTTCGTCCCTTTTTTTTATGTTTTCGTTCGTTTTTATACATCATCATCCATTTTTTAACGTTTTCGTCCGTTTTTATACGTTTTCGTCCGTTTTTTTTATGTTTTCGTTCGTTTTTATACATCATCATCCATTTTTTAACGTTTTAGTCCGTTTTTATACGTTTTCGTTCGTTTCTATACATCTTCATCCGTTTTTAACGTTTTCGTCCGTTTTTTTTTACGTTTTCGTCCGTTTTGATACGTTTTCGTTCATTTTTATACATTTTCATCCGTTTTCGTCCGTTTTTTACACGTTTTCGTCCGTTTTTTTATGTTTTTGTTCGTTTTTATACGTTTTCGTTCATTTTTATACATTTTTATCCGCTTTCGTCCGTAATTACACATTTTCGTCCGTTTTTGAACGTTTTTATACGTTTTCATCCATTTTTTTAATTTTTCGTCCGTTTTTATACGTTTTCGTTCGTTTTTATACATCATCATCATCCTTTCTTTAACGTTTTCATCCGTTTTTTTACGTTTTCGTCCGTTTTTATACGTTTTCGTTCGTTTTTATACATTGTCATCCGTTTTTATCCGTTTTCGTCCGTTTTTATACGTTTTCGTCCGTTTTTCTTACGTTTCAATAAGTTTTGTCCATTTTTTTTTCAAAAATTTTTTTTTCCGAATTAAAAAAAATATATATATTTTTTTCCGAAAATACTTTTTTTTTTAATTTATTTTCCGAAAATATTTTTTTTTCAAAATTATTTTTTCCGAAAATATTTTTTTTTTGAAAAAAAAGTTATAGAAAAATTTTCAAAAATAAATTTTGGGAAAAAAAAATTCAAAATTTTTTTTATAACTTTTTTTTCGCAAAATATTTTTTTATAATTTTTTAATATTTTCAAAAATAATTTTTTTGCAAAAATTTTCAAAAATATTTTCGGAAAAAAAAATTTTGAAAAAAAAATATTTTCGGAAAAAAAATTAATTCGGAAAAAATTTTTGAAAAAAAAGGAATTTTTTTAATTTTTAAAATTTTTTAAAATTTTTTTAAATTTTTAAAATTTTTTTAATTTCTTTTTAATTTTCTTTTAATTTTTAATTTTTTTTAAAATTTTTTAATTTGTTTTTAATTTTTTAATTTTTTAATTCTTTTCGTAATTAAGAAAACCGGACGAAAACGGACAAAACCGTAAGAAAACTGGACAAAAACGTTAAAAACGGACGAAAACGGATAAAAACGAACAAAAACGTAATAAACGTAAGAAAAACGGACGAAAACGTAAAAAAACGGATGAAGATGTATAAAAACGGATGAAGATGTATAAAAACGGACGAAAACGTATAAAAATGAACGAAAACGTAAAAAAACGGACGAAAACGTTAAAAAATGGATGATGATGTATAAAAACGAACGAAAACATTAAAAAAAACGGACGAAAACGTATAAATACGGACGAAAACGGATAAAAACGAATGAAAATGTATAAAAATGAACGAAAACATATAAAAACGGACGAAAACGTAAAAAAAGGGACAAAAATGGAAGCCACATGGACCATAAGGACCATTACTGTAACTATTCTAAGTGATAAAAAAGTCAAGGGATGACCGGTGAAAGTCAACGCAAGCCACAGGGACCATTCCTGTCAATTTTCAAAGTTTGAAACCTGGTAACCTGCTGGTTACTGGTCATATTGCGTACATTGCACCAAATTTGAAAGTAAATTGCGTACAATGGTAATTTTGAAAGTTTGTTGCGTACATCGTGTCTTTTGAAGAAGTATATTGCGTGTTTTCAGCTTTCACCCAGTATTATATGTCAATGTCAAAATTAATAAACGAGCTCGAGTTTAATTAACTTAATCAGCCGGCCTCTTATCAAAATTTATCTCGTTTATAAGAAGAACAAGCCAAGCCCGAGCTTGAATAATGTGTCCCGAGCTAAGATCGGGTTATACGCATGAATTTTTAAAGGAGCCGAGCTTGAGCTTACGCTTTGTAAATTTGAACAATTCGAGTTTAAGCTTTGTGCCTTTAATTGGTAGACTCATGCTCAAACTCGACTCGTTCACACCTCTAAATTTATACGAGTAAAACATTTTCATAACTTGTTCAAAGTTAATTATGAGATACATGATCGAAGTTGTTTATCTACGGTTCAAGAAAGGGGGTGAAGTGATATTTACACATGACAATTTACTTAATGCACATAAAATTTGCATGTATCATCCTAATGGTCCCACACTCCTCAATGCAAATGTTATGTGTATATAGTAAATTCTTATGTGTAAATATCAAAGTTGTTTATCTAGCCTTCAAGAAAATGCTTGAAGTTACATTTCAAACATGTCTCAACTTAGTAGTAAAAAAGTTGCAATAAATCGTACCTTCAATACATCATCCAAATTCGTACCTGCTGGTTTTCTTTCCGTATTTGTTATATCTTTTGACTTTGACCCATTATAAAACAAATTAAAGGGATCAAAAGAATCATCGAGGTAAACACATGCATAAGGATTGTAAGATAATAACCTAATTAATTACTGTAAACAACATGAAACTTAAAACCCTAACATTCATAAGAGAGAGCTAGATTACCACCCTAGCTGGCTAACAACAACATTAAAATAAAGCTAACATGAAACTTTAAACCAGAAATCCTTAATAACCCCGCATCTACGTACATGAATGGAAACCAGAGAATTATTGTTGGTTGAAGTTGCACTTGATACACAACCTGAAAGACAAAGGAAGTTTAGCCTGCTCGTGCGCGGGTAGCTAGATCATATCTTCATGATACATATATCCAGAAGCACGTCGAATCCTATTTTACTGAAACCCTCAAATCGCCAATTAGAATAGCATGAAGCGACTCGACTCCTTATAGAGTCTCGCTTGATAGTCGTCATCTCCCGAATGGTGAAACAGAACTTTTGTATAAGCATCTTCCGCTACCTTTGGGTGGGCAAGGATAACCCATATTGGCACTATCGGATATTTTCGACCCTTTTCTCCAAAAAATTTAGCTAGTTTACGCTCTATCTGTTCCCGCTTATCATACAACTTATAGGAAAGTAAGTTGATTCTTTTTGTAGGATCTTTTGTAAAAAAAGGCTAACAAAAACATGTCCATTTCTAGTTTAAGGTTCTCTAGTTAAAGGTAATCCATAAGAGAACCTTAGACTAGAAACATGAAATAGTTAGCTAACTAAGTAGCAAAAACACAACAAGTTCTGGGATACTTGTGATTATGCAGGTGATTGCATACTGTTGAAGGAGCTGCTTCAGCCGACCAATTATAGTGTTTCATTATATTGTGACAACTTGTCGGCAATAAGGTTGGCAGAAAACCAAATAAGCCATAAACATGATATATATAAGCCAAGAAAAACAACTTGTAAATAACCAAATAAACCATAAACATGATATATAAGCCAAGAAAAACAACTTGTAAATAAGCTTTCCCAACACCCACTAAATGCAAAACGCAATCCATTAGCTAAACCTAATAGAAAGATATTGAATTACAACATCAAATTTCCAGAAGAGTTCCAAACCTACGACAATGAGAGAGGTCTGCTCGAACATGATTCACAAAAGCATGGCTATGTTCAACCATTACATGTCCATTTCTAGTTTAAGGTTCTCTAGTTAAAGGTTCTCTTCAAGCACAACACTACTTCTTGTAAAAGCTTATAAGAGCTATACCTTCAATGACAAGAAGCGTGCTCACCAACTCATTTAAACAGGGAAACCATGGCCGAAAAACATTCAAAATCATCTCCAAGAAAGCATCCACTAGATGGACAACAAAACGAATGGTTCCAGCTTTGATCAACATGACTCATCAATGCCAGCAGGGGAAGATCTATAGCCGGAAAAGGGGGTTCAAATTGTGTGTTCTTCGTGGGTTTGTGTCTCGGTTTTAAAGTGGGTTTGTGTTCGGTTGTAAGTGCGATAAAAAGGTTAGTGTTCGGATAGATCTAAGAAAACAAGGGACGATTTTTGGTTAATTTGTGTGTTTGTTTTTCGATTAGATCGGATTTGTAAGAACAAGGGACTAATTTTTGGTTGACTGCAAGTGTTGGGAGAGATGAAGTGTGAGTTTGGTAGGTGAAATGAGAGATTTTGATAAATAAGAATGGAAATTTTGAATGAGTTATAGTCCGTAGTATTAAAGAAATTTATTACGAAAAATTTTACTTTGCTAATTTCTTATGAATTACTAGATGAAACTGGAGAGAGTCAGATGAAGACTTGTTGGTTATTTAAGTTGGAAATTGTAGTGTGTGTTGTTACGTTAGGTTGTGACTGATTTATAAGAAGAAAGTGGTTTCACCACTGGATAAACTGGCGCATTCCCATTGAAATGACCATACATAAGATACATTAATTTAGTAGGTGAAAGATGATGTCTAGGGAAGCAATTAAAGCTGACTTGTCCTTGGAAGAAAGAGAAAGTGATGAGGAGACAATCCAAGTATATGATGGTGAGCCAATGAAGCTAGGCAGAGGCATATTTCACAATAGTCATTATTTTGGTGAATGTATGTGTGAGTTGTGTGAGGCATGTGACAAGCTTAGGAGAAAATTAACGGAAAAAATAAAATTAGAGAAAAATCAACTGCATCAAAGTTTACGGGGTTGGATATGCTTGGAGTTACTAGGTATTATCACAACAAAAAACACAAGCGAGAGCTGACGTAAATAACTTAATCTTATCTCCTATTAGTAAGAAAAGGTTGTTCGTTTATGAGTTGGTGAATGTTATTACCATCACGAGTTATAGATTTTAATTCAAAGAAACTCAATGTGATGCCTTGAGTAGAATATGTAGATTTTTTTATTTATTTATTTATTATTATTATTATTATTATTTTTTTACATGGGTTTGTGACTTTACATTGCGAGCCGACTAATCTGAGGGACTGAGATATTGACTTGCATTGCAAACACCCATCTCTACAACCCACTAACAGGATTTTACTTTTATAATATCCGCCACTTGAGACCAACATTTATAAGTACCGTTGAAGACTACATCGTTCCTGGCTATCCACATTAAATATGCCGAATAGCACACGAAACAATCCGTCTTCAAAGTTTAAGTAGGTCAAAACATGTTGGATAGTACTTAGAATTGGATTATGAATGGGCCTTGTGGCCATTTACACATGTATAGTTCGGTTAGAAATTATAAAGAAATATAAACTTGGTTTCTACTTTCTACCCCTTATCTCTATAAAAGGATGCTAGCTCTGAACATGACTCGAATTATAATCGTCATTTGATATTAATAGAGGGGTGTTTGAGGGTACTTTAATCGTGTGCATATAATCGTTGACGTCATATTCTAGTTCTTCGTCATTGAAGTTCAAAGGTCTCTTTGAAGTTCGCAACTTGTGTTCCACATGAAGTCTAGATTCCACAATCGTCTTCAGGTTGTCGAGATTTCCAACAATAGACTTCCTAAATTATCCTTTTTCAGAGTTTCATGCAAACTTGGAGATTGATATAGAAAAAACTGCAAGCAACAAACCAAAATCTATTTCTTAAACTCGTTAGAAAAACTGGAATATGGAAGGCATGGAAATTTTCGTAGAAATGAATGAGAGACTCTCCACTAAATATTGAAGTCACACAATAAAGATTTCGTGTTAAAAAAATATCTTATCGTATGTCGTAACCAATTTGAGGTTGCTTGAGAAGAATGCTTTTAATTGATAAAGAACTATTGCTCTCAGTTTATACCAACACCAACCACAACACAAAGACAAGACTGAGTGAGTCCTACAACAAACGATCTACCTTTAGATTGTTTTTATAAGTTTTGCTGGTTTTGAACATTTTCGTAGTAGTTTCACTTTGCAATGAGTTTCCCAGAATCTGTTTATTGGTCCAAACACTTTCGTGCTGACTTTAAATTGGATTCATTTTTTACTTGGGTCGAACTAATCAAAAAACTGAAAGTAGCTTAAAATCCGTTTTAAACCGGATCTAAGTATAATCGTATAATCGAAACGAGTGCTAAACCAAATAGTATACACGTTTGACATTAAAAGTTTGGTGTGTGATATGAATGTCGAGGAGACGTGACATTGCTCCTAGAGTTCTACTGTTGCAATGAAATTTTCACAGAAGGCCATTAATGAGTAAGTACTACGTACTAGCTACCTAAAGAGTGATGAGGAATTAAAGTCCACTTGGTAGCAATAAACACAAGCATGTCTGATCTGTTTACAAGCCGTACTGCATTCTAAAATAGCTATATATAATACACGTTTGAGTGCTTGGATTAAGCCAAACAAATATTACATACGATGTAGAAGACTTCAACCGCGGTTAAGAGATTGAATAGAATTTCATCAATTTGGTGTAATATTAAAAGTAGTTCAAAGTAAAATTTAAAGGGAAATTTGATGAAAGCTTCCGGTTATCTTCCAAAATGCATTTTTGGATGAGCATGCTTTATAAAATAAAATAAATCATAAAATGCGTTTGTACCCTTTTTCACTCTCTTTCTTTCTAATTACTCGCATTTTCTCCCCCGAGGTCCAAATTGAAATTGACCGAGTTTTAGAAGCTACTACTATAAGTTATTAAGTTATACCATATTAACACACGCATCTTGCTCTTTGATTTGAGCTCCTTTTTTACTTACTTTTATCTTATTTTTAGAAGGTTATTGTCATGAGTATAAAATGTGCGATAATGAGCGATAGTAAGCGACACACTATTGAGGTAGATTTGTTGTAAAAGTCGCTTCAATAAATACGTGCATATTGTCTAGCTTCAAAATTAGTGTGTGAAGTAAATAGCTAGACTACTTGGCTAGTTGGGTAAGTACCCATATATTCAATGTTGGTCAATGTTCAAAAGTCTGAAGCATTTAAGTGTATGAACCTATGAAAATTGAGGGAGATATGTTATAATATTCGGTTCAACGTATACACTCGACATGTGGTATAATTGGTTTGTCCAGTTACAAAAATCACAACAGCTTATTTGAATCTAATTGTATGATGCCCTGGCTTATTCAACCGCTGAATACATGAAAACCGGAAAATTAACCGTGATACAAGGCACCAAAAGATAATGTAGTTGCACAATGATGTATTTGGCCAATGTTGTATATAAGGGTAACACGCCAAGTAAAATCTCCTCGTTCATTACAAATACAGTAAACTCCACTCAACCAAATAGCTAGAACATGAACGACTTTGAGAAGACATTAATTGTTGCAACATGAACCACTAAACAAAAGAATTGTAACTATTTTTTTCATCAAAAACTAGAAAAGGAAAGCGAGTGAAAGAAAATCGCCTTTCCGCCACCATCTCCCTTGACCACTACGTCACGCCCCCACTATGAGGATGCTGATGCTATACAGACACCGACCACCGAGCCATAACGGGTTGGCTCTTAAGTCTTAATGTGTTTATCTTACTAGATCCTAGTTGTTCAAATATGACGTAGTTGATCAATTTTTCATTATGTGAGTTATGCTTCAAATTAGATTTGACTACTTGAGTCGTGCTTCTAACTTTAAATTCTTAAATTTGCAATAGAGACGGAATTATGAGTTTACTATCCTATTGTAACACCCCAACCCGAGAAAAGGTCAAAATGTCACATTATAGTGTCAAGCAGAACATATAAATGCAAGCGGAAGACTGTAATAATACAATGGTTACATAAGTATTCTAAGGAAAAGATAAAGAACTAAGTCTCAACATAACGATTTCCAAACTAAGATACAAACTAAGTTAAAAAGGGAAAACTCTAAATCCAACTCTAATCCATGTAAAGCTATCAACAGAGTAGTCTACTAAGAGCTCCTAAGCACTCTTCACTCAAATCCCAGCTACCTTCTTAAAGCCTGTCGCAGGAAAAAAAATGCGGCTGAGCTTAAAAAGCCCGGTGAACAGATATAAACAAACGAATATCTAAACATGAATAAGTATACAAAAAGGAATAATAATAATTTGCTGGATAAAATATCATGAGTCATAATAGATAACAAAGCCAATGGATAAGTGAAACGGAACCATGAGAACCTGCTGAACAAGATATCATATGAAACACGGAATAAATGAATATAAGAATCAAGAATAACAAAGGAATGCCCAAGTATCTGTTGAAAAATTTAGTGCACTTGAGGGATCAGTTCACACCTGGAAATGGGTTAGGAGGTACGGAGTGTACACCCATCAGGTCCCTGACTATCCTGACTCAAATAGTGGTTAGGAGTAACTCATCAGAAGGTTTAATCCTTCACTGAGTTAGTACTGCTAGTACTGTGTTAGTACTGCTGGAGTAAGGTTAATACTGTTAGTACTTTGTTAGTACTGCTAAGTTATTACTGCTGGTGCTAAGTTAGTATTGTTGAGTTAGTACTGCTGGTGCTAAGTTAGTACTGCTGGTTAAGTATGTAACTACTTTGACCTATTCAAGTGGCAGTTAAAACTGCCATTATGACCACGTTTAATTGGTCATGTAACCACTATTAGCTATAATGGGGATAATTATGAGGTGATTAATGAGCCGATTAATCCTCATAATTCCATTTGACTAGCTGTGAGTGCTTTGCTATATATATAGGAAATCAATCAAGCATGAAAGCATAGAATACAACAGAAAACATGAACACTTGAAAGCAAAAGGGTTATTGATTTGTGCCTAATTCAATAACGAACATTTGGTCTTATCCCAAGTAGATATTCGTGATACCCAGGCAATAGGGTCGAATAGTTTACTTTGGAAAGTGATAACACGATTCCAAGTGATATCCGGTAACCATTCTTTGGTAATTAGCTAGGTCATTGATTATCTTCACCCTGCTCTGGGCAAACAACCAACATTCAAAGTAAACTATTTTGAGATAATCAATGGCTGCTGCTGCTATGAAACACATGGCTTCAAACTTTGCCAAGCTTGATAAGTTTGAAGGGGTGGACTTCAGGAGATGGCAGAAGAAAATGCACTTCTTGCTTTCTAGCATGAGTGTGGTGTATGTTCTGACCACTCCTATTCCTGATGATGGTGATGATGCTACTATGGAACAGATGAGGAAGAAGAGAAAATGGGAGAATGATGATTACATTTGCAGAGGTTTAATCCTCAATGGTATGTCTGAGTCTGTCTTTGATATTTATCAGAATGTTGAATCTTCCAAAGAACTATGGGATTCCTTGGATGCCAAATATATGGCTGAGGATGCATCAAGTAAGAAGTTTCTTGTATGTAATTTCACAAATTACAAAATGACTGATTCAAGACCAGTTATGGAACAATACAATGAACTTCTTAGTTATATCACTTAAACCTTAATGTACAACATTTCCTACCCTAGGTACCACTAATTGAAGCCATTCGATTTTTCTTTAACTTCCCTAGTTCGAAACAAACAAAACCATAACTAAACCTAATTCTTACTAAACCCTAAGTAGAAATACACCACATATATCTTTCTAAGTCCCTAAATTTTCCACATAGCCATGTCTCCCATAAGTTAAATATTGTAGGTAAATTATAAGGCTAGAAATCGAGCCACATCATGCATATTTTCCCCCTCCTTACATTTGGCACCCAACATAGCCTAGCCACATCTCCTTGTCTCCCTTATACCTCACATGACCCTCTAGAAAACCCAAGAAACCCTAACCTCCATATTTCTATATATATCGACCCATAACCTTTCTTTTTCTTCCCACACCATTCGACTTCCACAAAAACAGCCCACACTTATTCCCTACTGAATCCACAGCCCACATACAAGTTCAAGAAGAAATTTTAGGAAGCCTATAAGGAGGAAGAATTATTAGCGCACCATTTCCAAATCTATTCGCCAAAACATCCATATAATCGAACATATAAGCTAAGTAAGTATTCTAGCTCTTTTTCTTATCTTTTGTAAACTTATAAACTCTTAAAACATGCTACTAAATAATCCTTAAACGTAAGATAGTTCAAAAACCCAAGTTTTTCCTTCTTTCTCTTTTGTTCGAACAAAACCAAATGCACCTTAATAAATTGTTTTTAAGAAAAACAAATCGAGAAATCTTAAAACACTTAAGAGATGGATTAAATATGATGAAGACCATGTTAACATGCATTGAAAACTAGTTATAACACTTATAAATCAAAAACACGACTTGTTTTCTGTTTCTTGTTTCTGTCGCAAAAACAGCCCAGCGCCCCAACTTTGAACCATTATTTCGACCCTCAAACGGCCACTAAAAATTCTGAATATTGGCCAAGTTAAAGACCACCTAGCTAGCTAATTATAGGAAAAAGAACGTCGTAAAAAGATAGATTTTTCACAAAGTTATTCGCGTCTTTTTTCTGCCCCATTTCCACTGTTTCGAACATATATATTTAAATTGGTTCGAGCTTATAAGCTCGAATCACAAGCCCATAAGCCGTAAATAAGCTGTTTACTAACTTAACAAAACTTGTATAAAGGAGTCGTAGAAAGTTGTGCCTTTTCCCGCAACTTAAAACACGTTTTAATGAAATAAGGATGTCAGGTGTAACGGCATCAATGTCTCAAGGGTATTTTCTGTCAAAACTCGAACTGTTTTTATAACAAGGACCTAAAATGAAATCGACAAAGAGTTTAAGGGTAAAACTTGCCAACTTTGAAAGTTGGAGTTTTATTGGGCCAAAAATGTAATTATTGCAAAGTTATTTAAACAAGGACCAATTTTGCCAATGATTTATAGTTAAGGGTATAACTTGTCATTTTTGAAACTACAAGGGTAAAAACTTTCATTTCACCAAAGTTGAAGGGTAAAACTTGTAATTTTATGAAAGTTGAGGGGTGAAAATTATCATTTTATGAAAGTTCAGAGGTATAAACTGTCAATACAAGAAACTATAAGGGTAAAAAGCATAATATTTATAATTATTATTATTAATAGATTTATAATTGTTTTATAATAGAAAAATTAATAAACGAAATACGTTTATCTCAATAACAAGCAAACGGGAAATAATTAACGAACAAACGCAACAAAAACATAAAATACAAAATAAGATAAATCTTATATAACTTTTGAAGAGACTTTATAGATCATGTTGCCTAGTTTTAACATTTAACCGTCAATCAAAACGTGACGAAACGAATATTAAAACTTATATACAATTGAATATGATTACTGAAACTTGACATAACGAAACAGGTTGCGTGCCGGAGACGTTTATCAACTCTATTTAACTTTGTTTTCCATCCAGACTGCTAAGGTGAGTTCATAGTCTCACTTTTTATAGGTTTTCCAAACTTGTGGGGAGATACATGCTATTAAACCGAACACAAGTATTTTACTATATGCTTTCCGGATTGATATTGCCTAAGTTAACTGTTGCCTAATTTAAAAAGTCCCTCCATCATGCACCATTAATCACTTTCGGATGAGCGCGAATATAGTGAATAGATCTATTGGAATTGACGTCCCATTTGTACTAGCCGGATGGGTTTCCTTAGTGTTAACCGGATAGACAAATGCATTTTATTTGAGCTCAATAAAGAGTTTGGCAAGCTCCTACTCGGGGGCATTATTACTTCCATTTAATTATGTGAGTAAAAACGGAAACCTGTTAACGTTTTGCGTGTCATGAGACTTAGAGCAATATTTAACGAACTGCGATATTACTGATTTACTTTCTACTTAACTTGTGTTCAACTGATTATAACTTTAAATGCTATGGATTCACTCAACCTTTGTGTTGACTTTTAAGCATGTTTTATCTCAGGTAACTAGAAGTACGATTTGGCACGGAGTGGCATGGGCTTTCTTCTTATAAAAAGAGTGTCCATTTTGTTATCATTCAACGATTAATGTAACTTTCATAACGTATTTCAGAACTTCCCGCTGGGACCTCTATAATGTAACTCTGATTTAAATAAATGAATGATAACAATTTTATTTAAAACGTCTCTTTTCGAGTCGTTTTCTATTTTCATGATTGTGATACTTGAAGTAATACCCCAACTTATATTCCGCTGCGTATATCAAAAACGGGGGTGTTACAGATTGGTATCAGAGCCATGGTTATAGAGAACAAGGTTCAAACCTAGACTATAACGACTTTTCACAAACTTAACTAAAGTCCTCCGTGCCACAACGCTACTGAAACGCAACTTATACATATTTATTTCTAACTATTTAGTTACATAGTGAAATATTTATAATTACCGGGTGGTTACAGAATCATGACTTCCCCTACGCATTCTATCCCTCTTATGTCGGACTCAGATATTAAAAATATCACAGCAGTACCGGACATCACGCTAGTACCTACATCAGTATTATCCCTACCACGTCTACATTCCTATATGCTACCTACTTAAGTATCATTAGTCCCAACATCTTTACCTTTACCTCCACTATCATCTACAAATTTCTATTTCCCCCTCCGTCCTATTTGAACTTAGTGAAGAAGCTAGGACCATTATCGCCCGGTACCACACTTTACCCTGATCACCTACTCTCGACTTCCCTACTCCACCGCGAGTCTTTGAGGTGGATGAAAGCTCCCAGGCGACACAAGATTGACAGCCGACCGTTTCCACCTTTTTGGCGCGATTAGAACGGCAAGAAGAGCAGATCGAGACTGCTTTAGGTCATATAGATGAGTTGCTTTTAGAACGCATCAAGGGTATAGAATGAATGGATGAAGATTTAACTACTGGTCAAGAGACCATGAAGCAGAAGATGGACGAGAATCGTGAGAAGGCAGAGAACCGTCATGAGCAGCCGAGACAGGAACTACCCATGATGAATTGAAGTTGATAGAAGAAATGAAGAAGAAAAATGAAGAACTGATGACAGCTCAGACAAATATCACTATTGTGGAGACAATAGTGGGAGACATGCAAGATAAATATCAGAAGTATATACAAATCCTCGTCAGCATGATCGTCAAACTAGAGAATCGACTTGGAGGAGTTTCTGGTAGCCACTAAATTAGATTTATATCTATCAGCTTTTGTACTATATCTTAGTCATGGGATATGTGGCATAAATATGACGCTTGTATTAATTTTGTTATATATAACAAATTAGCAAGTTATTTATGACTATATGTGGTTGTGATTTTGTGGTATTTTGCTGTGCATGTTATCGATTGATGTGGGCCAGTGATGATCATTTTACATACATGTATGACGCGCATCAATAGTATTTGGACATATTGTGACCTTATGATTATCATGGGTTTTACCTTGTTAATTTAACATGGTTAAATACTAAACATGTGCTTTCTTGTGTTGTTAATAGAAATATGCCTCGCAATTCCCCATAACCAGCCATGTCCCAAGCTGTTATCTGGAAACTTGTTGCAGACAGTGTTGCTGCAGCACTTGAGACTCAGGCAGCAGCGATGGCCCATTCTGGAAGCACTAGTAGACCCAATGGAGAAAGCGAGACATCAATTGCTCACAAGTGCACTTATAAAGACTTCATAAACTGTAAACCAACTTTCTTCAAAGGAACAGAAGGAGAAACTGAGTTGGCTCGTTTGTTTGAGCGTACAGAAATAGTCTTTGTAAGGAGCGGGTGTACTGATGACTGCAAAGTTGCTTTTGCTACAGGGACTTTACTGGATGATGCCCTGTCTTGGTGGTCTGCTACTTCCCAAACCATGGGTATTGAAGCAGATCACCAACTGACTTGGGAAGATCTCAAGAAGAAAATGCTGAAAAAGTATTGTCCCCGTACGGAAATCAAAAAGCTGGAGGATGAGTTCCACCAGCTAGTTGTAAAAGGAATAGATCTTAAGGCATACAATAGGAAGTTTCAGGAGCTTGCTCTCCTATGTCCAACCATTGTACCTGATCTGGAGAAGATGTTGGAGAAATATACGGAAGGATTACCTCAAAGCATCGAGGGAAATGTTACTGCATCAAAGCCTCAGTCATTGGAGGAGGCCATTTCCATAGCCCAGCAATTGATGGATCGTGAGATCAAACGTAACTCTACCCAAGGAAACAGTGATAACAAGCGAAAGCTTGATGATCGAAGAACCCATCACCACAACAACTATCAGTACAACCGTAACAATCACCAACATCAACAAAATCGTCGGCAGGAGACTGCCAGAGCCTATACTGCCACACCTGCTGAGAGGAGTGGTTATATCGAAACAAAACCATTTTGCAATCGATGATTGTTGCACCACTACGGTCCATGCACCATTAAGTGTGCAAAGTATCTGAAAGTTGGACATCAGACCAAAGACTGTAGAGCAACAGGAGCAAATCTATAGCTGGACATCAGACATTGTAACTTGCCACGGATGTGGTGAAAAGGGACATTACAAGAGCCAGTGCCGAATGCCAACCAGAACAACGGTGCCCGCGGAAAAGCGTATGTGCTAGGAGATGGAAATGCACAGCCGAACCAAGACTAGTGCAGAAGAATGAGAACTCATTAAGATCCCAACAATGTCAAGGAATGACATCCCTATTTGAACATAAGAGAAATTCCTATTATAGCTAAATAAACCGTAGTTTAAAACTTCCTAAGTCGTATTTCCTATTGTACTCTACCTTAGTTACGATGGATGTAACCTAAGTGTAACAACTACCCTTCTACCGTATGAAATCATTACCTTGTAATATTTCCGTAATAATTATAACCTGCGTCTAATTTCAGTTTCTATTCCATTTGTCCTATTCACAATCGTTACGTAACAATACACTGATATTCCCTTAGAAATTTGATTAATATTAGTTCTGACCGAACAATAGACTATTACCATCCCGTAAGATTCTCATACAAACCCTAAGATTCGTTTTAAGGATAACCTATTACCACCCTAGAAATTCCTAACCCATCACCATAGTATGAACAAAAATTTTCTTATTCTTGTGAAAAATAATTATGTTGTTATTCTACAAAAACAAAACGTTGAACACCATCTAAAACTTTTTGAAAAAACATAAATACCACAGTGACTGAGCCAAACATCACATCATTTGGTCCTCAATTATACATAGCCTGATCAACTATGTATAATTTAGGAATAATTATGTCATAAATGGAAGAGTTATCTTTTCAGATTTTCTAATAACAATTTTTATTCAAAAGCAAATTTTTGATACAAAACAAACTGTTCATAATTACTCCTTTTGACCAACCACAGTAGATGTCCACATTTAATACCCATTACCTCTAAGATAAGAAATCGACAAAAGTACAAATATTAGAACCCTAAGAATTCACAAGATAGTACCAATTTTATTAGAAACCACGGAAATTCATACATAGCGAAATAATTAGAAACGGAAGTGCTAAGGTTACAATGATTACAAGATAAGGAATAGAATCACTAATAGGTTGACCCGCCATGACAACAAGGACCGCCACCAACCCAACGATAGCGAGAGCCACCACGGGATGAATCACCTTGATTATCATGTGTGATACATATGAACAAAACATTAAACCTAATACCGAGACTAAATCTTAGACATAGAAACAAACGAGTTTTACTTTATTAAGGATTACATAGAAATACAATAAGGACTTATTATAACAACCCTAGCGCTAGACCATTACCCCCATAGCTTGTCGACACCGATAGCTAGGATCAAGATTGGCATAAGGACCAAAAGAACGCACACAAGGAATGCGTAATCTTCATTAGGAACATACGCTAAATAGGCAACCGCGAGAACAACATAAATGATTGCTAGGATTGTGATAAGGTGCGGCATTTTGAGGTTTTAATGAGAGAATTTGGTGGTGGAAGAATGAGGATTAAAAATGGGGTATTTATAGGACAAAAACTAGCCGTTATTTTACTATTCCTGACCGTTGGAAGTTACTGTTCATGACCGTTAGATTTCACTGTTCATAGACGTTAGATTTTACTGTTCCTGACCGTTAGAAACCACTATTCACAGCCGTTGGATTTATTAGGTGGCAAAACATTCAAATTTATTTCATCTATTAGGAATAAAACTACGTTCATTTAAGTACCGAATGGAAATACCTAGACAACCCTTTTTGGACTGAAACTATAACCAAGGATTGATAGCGAAATGATATTATTGGATTTAAAGGACATAGCAACAAAATAATATTATATATGATATGTTCGAACTTTAGACATTTTAAGCATATCAAACTCACATTACCGATCAAATCGTTATACGATTTCTCATTCACTATTCGAATAAGTTAGAATCCCAGATTACCTTATTATCATGTGTTGAAGTAATGTTCCTATAGTTAAGGATTAGATGGAACCCTAAGGAAGAACCAGAATTCACTTAGGAAACAAGAAAATCAAATACTGGCAAGATACCCAAACCTTTTCCCTCACATCCCGACCAACATAGACTGAATCTCGAGACGAGATTCCCTTCAATGGGGGGATATTGTAACCACTGTAAAAATCCCACAATTATAATAAACAATCTTACAGAATACTTATCATTTTTCTACGTATAATTTTTTTTTATTATCTGTTCATAACTACTATCTCATGTGACGTAACTTACATCCTCGATAAACGTGCTCACACGCGAACCAACATCAACGTACTTAATGTTTATTTCATATAAACATTTTCATATGAAACTTTACGATATCTCATTTGCCACTTTACGTTAATTCGTTAACGTACGATGAAGCGAAAAGTGTACCGCTTTTAGGGGGTCATTTAAGCCCTAAATCGTATTTATTTGATCAAATATTGCCCTAAATCGTTCCTTTTGTCATTTTAGGTACTTTGGAGAAGAAATCTGGAAAATGAAGCATTTTGGACGTTTTTGGAGCATAAAAGTGAAGAAAACGACAAAGTCTCAAAATCGGCTGAAAAGTACCTTTGACGACGTCAGGGATTGCCCTGGACGGCGTCATGGCTTGGCAAGAAAAAGGTGGATATGAAAATTACTCATGATAAGCCAGAGAATTTTGCATGAAAAATCTGACGGCGTCACCCTTTGAAGTGATCAAGGTCGTCACGGTTTAAATTAAAGAGGGACGACGTCAAGCCATATTTTGACGGCGTCAAGCTTTGATAAGCCAGAACGGATTTTGGAGGTCTAAAGAGGGACGGCGTCAGGAAGGCCATCCGGGAACCCTAAAAGCGGCGAGTTGACGGCGTCAGGATCTACAACGTGACGCCGTCAGCCCTTAAACTCTATATATAGTTTTGCAATTTTTTGTCATTAGTGTGGAACTTATTGTGTGTAACTTTGGAGGAGAAACCCTAGACAAATTTCTGCCATTTTTAAGGGTTTTCATACCCTTGGATCTCCCATGTTTAATTGAAGATAAGTATTTATTTAATCAATCAATATGTCTATGTGTTGTTTGATTACATCTTGTTCTTGTCTTTTGATTAACATGCTAGGCTAGATTTATCTTGTGTTTGCTTAGATCTAATGAAACCTAGCTATTGATTATTGGTTATTAGTGTGTTATTAGTTGTATTGGATGATTGTTCATCGATGTTAGGCTTAAGAAAACTGGCTAACTTCCTATACGGTAACTTGCTTGAATTTCTTAAGAAACATGAACCAATGCGTACTAAGGTTTTTATGGTTGTATTTAATGCATGAGCGAATTCTAGTGATCCCATGTTAGGAGCTTCTTAGCCGGCTCGACATAGGAGTGAAGTAGGAGTTCATAGAGTTGGGGAAGTACGTACGCCACCCCACGAATGGTATTAAGGAATACACCCGTCATCCACGCAATTAATACACACTAATCAACCGGTAAAAGATAGTTAGGGAGTAAGGAAATCTAAGTAAACACATTTCTCTCCATATAAGTTTTACCAACCTTTTCATTTTTGTCATTTTATTTTATTTGCATTCGTAGTAATTTGGGTTAGTTGACTAGCAACTAATTCCGCCCACTCCTTCAAACTCGAGATTTTACTTACTTTCATAAAAATATAAAAATACAAAAATAATCTTCCTTCACCCTTAGACCTAATTAGAGTAGTTTTTCATACCTAACGAACACTATTCCCTGTGGAGAACGATCAATCCCCCGTACTTACCACTACACTATACTACATCGGTCAGGTACACTGCCTGGTGGGGTTGTAAGTCTCTTGAGATCCCTCGAGAGGTAAAACCTGTTGTAAGGTTGCAAAACCACGCATCAAGTTTTTGGCGCCGCTGCCGGGGAATAGTTATTGTTTAGGTTGTATTTTTATTTTATTAGGTCTACTCGCTAGATTCCTTTCTAGTGAGATTTTTATTTTCTTTTTCTAGGTTTTCTTTAGTCTACTTTTTTTCTTCGTTTCTTTGTTCGTAAGCATTACCATCCGACATCATGGAAGGTGGTAATATCCTTGATCCCAACAACCCACCACCACAACAACCACCACTACCTCCTAGAGCCCGTACCTTAGGAGACTATTCTCGTCCTAGCCACCATGGCTATCGAAACACCATTGAGCTCACTCAAGGAGCCAATGTCACTCCCTTGCGATCCGACACCATCCGGTTGGTGCAAAGCGGATGCGCATTCCATGGGCTTCGTTCTGAAGATCCTAATCAACATCTCAAGGACTTTCTCAAAATCGTTGATTCTATAGACCTTGATGTTGCCACTCGAGAGACGACCCGGCTGCGTCTCTTTCAAGTCTCTCTGCGGGACCCAGCTAGTCAATGGCTAGAACGTCTACCCGCAGGATCCATCACCTCTTGGGATGATCTCACCACTCGTTTCCTTGCTCAGTTTTTCCCACCAGGAAGAACTACCAAGCTAAGGAGTGATATCTTGATGTTCCAACAACGTCAAGGCGAAACCCTCTACGAGGCATGGACTCGATTCAAGGACTTACTCCAAAAAGTCCCTCACCATGGCATAGAACTTTGGCTCCAAGTCCAAATCTTCTATGAACATATCAATCTCTCCACGAGGCAAACCATTGACCAATCGGCCGGTGGTAAGCTACGTGATCTAAGTGCGGAACAATCATGGGCTCTCCTAGAAGATCTTGCTCTTTATGACAACGAAAGTTGGAGTGATCCCCGTGATTTGAATAAAACGGTCAAGGCAATATCGTTGCCTTCGAACAATTCAAGCACTTCCGACCGTAGGATCATAGAACTTGAAGACCAAGTCAAGTTTCTTATGAAATCCTACGAGGCTCCTAAACCTTCAAGCCAAGTGAACAAAATCACTTCTTCATGTGAATTATGTAGTGGTCCTCACGACACTCGTGATTGCATGGAACTCCCCGAACAAACTTTTGCGGACTACGCATCCTCGCGTACCGACGGAGCGGGAGACAAGTGGTACACTTTCAAACCCGAGCCAAACCCCTACGGTGATTCATACAACCCCTCATGGAAAAATCACCCAAACCTTAGGTGGAAACAAAACCAAAACGCACAACAAACCAATTCTTCCAACCCACCTAATCGTTTCCAATCAAGCGGTTCCAACCCGAACCGTACTTTCAACAACAATCCTTCCAGCAATGGTAGTACCAATAACTTTGAAGGATTGATGTCTCAATTTATGGCATCTCAAGAAGCTCGTTTGGCCAAGTTTGAAGCCGATTTCAAACAAAAACAAAGCGAGATGACCAATAAAATTGACAACTTGTTGAAAGCCCTCAATAACCAAGTGTTATCACCTCCACATAAGGACGCTAGGAACACAAATGGCGGACCCCAAGTAAAAGATCCCTCTTCATCCAAACACGTCCACTTCGTCAACATTGTCACTATCAAACCAATTGATAGGAATGAGGATAATAGTGAACCTAAGGATGAGGTTAAGAAAGTCGAGGTTGATAAAGAAGTTAGGAAAAGTGAGATTGAAGAAGTAGATGATGATGAGGACTACTTCAATAGGCTACCCACTAAGGAAGAGCGCGCATATCATACAGACTTATTCGATGACCCCGAGACACCATACTTCCTAGGTAGACCAATTATAAAAATAGGCGATCCTTCTAATCTCAACATACCATGCAACATCGGACATTTGCATGTGTGGAAAGCTTACATCGACCTTAGATCGCCCATAAACATCATGACTAGAGCCCACTACAACTTAATAATGAAAAATCAACTTGGGTATAGGATGTTCCCTGATAAGGGTTGGATGAGTAACTTCACGGGAAGAGTTAAGGGATTACCGGTTTATGTAGGAAACTTCACCTATGTCACCGACTTTGTAATTGTAGAAGACATCCGCCCAGTAGTCGATGCATCCTTAACTCAAGTAATTTTCGGAAAACCATTTGTTGAGGTCTCTAGAAAGACTTATGAACCTTCATTAGGGATAGTTAGATTTAAGGATGAGACCGATGAGGTAAACTACCAAATGCCATACAAGATAGAGCAATTCCAACACTTGTCAAATGTTGAGAAGGAGCTTAAGCAAGCGGTCTACTATAGAAATGATGAGGATAGAAATAAAGGAGTAGACTATGTTATGGAAAGGATATCCGGTTTCTACAAAGATTGCTTGAAATTAGGATCGGAGTATAAAACCGAAAATGAGAATGGCCTAGGAACCGTGACCAACGATGGAATCACGTAATGTACGTGACTTTGAGTCTAGCTATAAGACTCGTTAATAAAGAAAAGCGCTTCTTGGGAGGCAACCCAAGCTTTATTTGCTTTGTGTGTTTATTTATTTGTTTGTTTGATTTTATTTGTTTCCGTATGTATGTTTAAGTTTTATTATTATTGATTCATGTTCAAAACTAAATTGTGAAAATACTTTATCTTGTTTTTAACTTCGTCTTAACTACATATAAAGGTATTTTGCAAAAGATAAGTGTAAGGGAAATCCAAATCGGTTTATTAGAACACATATGAACATGAATCGTAATAATAATAAATTAACATACATATTCGTATTTGTTTGAGTCAAATGCTTGTATCGAGTCATAATGATGTTTTGCAGGATTTCCAGGAAGTAAGGTAGAGGTTTTTCCAGAAATTTTCCGGAAACTTAACATGAGAATTCTGTCAGATCATTTCTGACGGCGTCAGGAGTTACAACCTGACGGCGTCAGGTTTTAATTTTCAGAAATTTTTGAAAGTTTTGTTTTTATAAAAGTTTTTATTAAATCTATAACTTATAATCTCCAGGAATCTGCAAAATTATCATTCCACAAGCATTATATCTTTATATATAGAGTTTATCCCGCCGATGTTATGCAGGTTTTCGTGTTTGTTTTCTCAGGTTTAACAGGTTATTTTGGACAAGGAAATGTTTGTTGGATCAAGCTTTTGGCGATGCATTAGTCATAAAGCTTCTACATTCTCTTGGAAGAAGATCTAACCGTGTTACTTTTTTATCCACCGAACGAATCAGGGGAGTATTTGATTTCATTTACCTTATTACTTTTACATCTTGTTATTTGAACATTGGGGACAATGTTCATCTTAAGTGTAAGGGGGGGGGGGTAAAAGTACGATTAGAGAATGCTATTACGCTTGATTTTTGTTTGTTTAATGGTAGATGTGTAATAAAACTGAGAGAAATACCTGTTAGGGCAATTTTAGTGCCAAATTTAATTTTTTTTACAACATATAGGAGTGAAACTTTGATCTTAATGAGCGTATCACGGATAGGAGTTATATAACTAGCACAAAACCGTACCACTAAAAAATTTTCCACCCCCAAATATGTGAGGTTCGCCCCTAGAATTGGTAGGAAAAGCATTTATGCTATGATGTGAGTACCGGTAGCACTTAGATTCTAGAACTTGCGTTAGGACCATTCCGAGGCCACAAGTGAGACTACATTCGTGTAGTAAGATTTACTACATGATAAGAGGCATTAGGATTAACCCATTGTTTTACACCTGTGTTTTTGTTATAATTACTTTGGCTACATTGATCAAGTAATTCTCCCACACCCTTTGCGTTGTACTCATTTTTAGTACACGATACCCCTAGTACACCCCTCAGAGCCTATCTTTTCGTTTCGACCTTTAAGCTATTTACTTAAAGGAAGAATTTGTTACACCCCACTTAAATGTACACCCAAATCGCCTTAGCCTACCTTGTATGCACTCATCTTTAGTGCATTATTGTGACAACATTTGTTAAAACCCAAGTTAATTATCTAATTGATTACATGGTCGCTAAGTCGAGTCATATCCTTGTACATATTGTTTTGGGACGATTGGGACTCATGGGTAAAGTACTAGTGTAATGGAGTAATGGGGAAGAACAACATTATTACCCCCATATGTGCTAAATATTTTAAAAGTACTCCAAGTTTTTCAATTATCTTAATTCGAGTTATTAGAATAGTTATTTGTAAAGTTATGTAAAAGTTCAAATGTAAGGGGAATGCAACGCCCCTATGATGTATTATTTTGGATGGTAGGGCAAGAGTGTATGATAAAAAAAAAAAAAAAAAAAAAAAAAATCGAAAAAAATACAAAAAAAAAAAAAAAAAAAAAAAATGAGAAAAAAAAAAAAAACATACGGACTACCATCCCGTTTCATTTTATGTTTATTTTATGTTTTTGTTATTTTGTTTTTAGCTTAAGATTGAGTCGAGTCTTGGCTTAGCAACATTGTATAGTACATGTAATTAATCAAGATCTTTAACTCGCCACCAGTAAAATATCCCTTATCCAACAAAACCGTGTTTATCATATCCCTACACCTCATGTTATAACCCATGTAAAAGCCCTCTTTGATAGTTTATCTTAGGTGCTTACGCCTAGTGGAGAAGGTTTTTGATCCTTTCCCAAGCCTATGGTAATCTATTTGCTATGACAGGTAGTGAGAGATATTATCCGTTTTCATTTATGAGATTTATTTTGATGACACTTGAGAGATGTGAGTATCTAAACACTACTTGTGAGGTGCTAGTTTGTAATCTCCGTGCTTATTATGATTAGAGTGGAACGACTATTTGTTGTAATTACTTTTATGTTAGCATTAAATGACCCCTAACTTGTATTTTGATTAGAATAAAAGCGCATTTGCTTGAGGACAAGCAAATTTCAAGTGTAAGGGTATTTGATGAAGCAAAAAGTGTACCGCTTTTAGGGGGTCATTTAAGCCCTAAATCGTATTTATTTGATCAAATATTGCCCTAAATCGTTCCTTTTGTCATTTTAGGTACTTTGGAGAAGAAATCTGGAAAAGGAAGCATTTTGGACATTTTTGGAGCATAAAAGTGAAGAAAACGACAAAGTCTCAAAATCGGCTGAAAAGTACCTTTGACGGCGTCAGGGATTGCCCTGGACGGCGTCATGGCTTGGCAAGAAAAAGGTGGATATGGAAATTACTCATGATAAGCCAGAGAATTTTGCATGAAAAATCTGACGGCGTCACCCTTTGAAGTGATCAAGGTCGTCACGGTTTAAATTAAAGAGGGACGGCGTCAAGCCATATTCTGACGGCGTCAAGCTTTGATAAGCCAGAACGGATTTTGGAGGTCTAAAGAGGGACGACGTCAGGAAGGCCATCCGGGAACCCTAAAAGCGGCGAGGTGACGGCGTCAGGATCTACAACGTGACGCCGTCAGCCCTTAAACTCTATATATAGTTTTGCAATTTTTTGTCATTAGTGTGGAACTTATTGTGTGTAACTTTGGAGGAGAAACCCTAGACGAATTTCTGCCATTTTTAAGGGTTTTCATACCCTTGGATCTCCCATGTTTAATTGAAGATAAGTATTTATTTAATCAATCAATATGTCTATGTGTTGTTTGATTACATCTTGTTCTTGTCTTTTGATTAACATGCTAGGCTAGATTTATCTTGTGTTTGCTTAGATCTAATGAAACCTAGCTATTGATTATTGGTTATTAGTGTGTTATTAGTTGTATTGGATGATTGTTCATCGATGTTAGGCTTAAGAAAACTGGCTAACTTCCTATACGGTAACTTGCTTGAACGTCTTAAGAAACATGAACTAATGCGTACTAAGGTTTTTATGGTTGTATTTAATGCATGAGCGAATTCTAGTGATCCCATGTTAGGAGCTTCTTAGCCGGCTCGACATAGGAGTGAAGTAGGAGTTCATAGAGTTGGGGAAGTACGTACGCCACCCCACGAATGGTATTAAGGAATATACCCGTCATCCACGCAATTAATACACACTAATCAACCGGTAAAAGATAGTTAGGGAGTAAGGAAATCTAAGTAAACAGATTTCTCTCCATATAAGTTTTACCAACCTTTTCATTTTCGTCATTTTATTTTATTTGCATTCGTAGTAATTTGGGTTAGTTGACTAGCAACTAATTCCGCCCACTCCTTCAAACTCGAGATTTTACTTACTTTCATAAAAATATAAAAATACAAAAATAATCTTCCTTCACCCTTAGACCTAATTAGAGTAGTTTTTCATACCTAACGAACACTATTCCCTGTGGAGAACGATCAATCCCCCGTACTTACCACTACACTATACTACATCGGTCAGGTACACTGCCTGGTGGGGTTGTAAGCCTCTTGAGATCCCTCGAGAGGTAAAACCTGTTGTAAGGTTGCAAAACCACGCATCACGTTAATTCGTTAACGTACGTTTAAAACTAAACATATCTTATCTATTAGAGTTTCTACAAAACCCTAAACTATTATAACAACACTTATGAACAACTAAACCCTAAATTACTAATGTACAAGTTACTAAAGCACATAAACCCTAATTCCATTTTAACTCCCGATAAAAACCCTAATTTCGTAAAACTATGATTTTATTTAATAAAATCACAAACCCTAATTAATATATACAAAATATAAGTGTACAAGTCCTCCAAGATAATGTACAAGTCATTTATGCATAAAAACTATATATTAATAAAAATCTTATTATAACTTTAATTATACTCATTTTAAAGCACATTATCCATGTCTTCTTGATTGTTGGTTTATATGTGAGTTGTGGTGCACCCAAACAGGGTAAAGATAATCAAACAAGGGTACCGGATATTCACTTGAAGTCGTGGTATCACTTTCCAATAGAAACTATTCGACCCTATGCCTGGGTTGCACGAATATCTCTATGGGATAAAACCAAGTGATGTTCTTGTTCTAGGCACAAAGCAAGAACCGATCGTATTTAGTGTTTAGGGTTTTATGTCGTGTCCTTCATGCCATATAATGATCTCTATTTATAATAGAGTCTACTCAAAACCCTAGCCCATGGTATTATGAATAATTAACGGCCCATTAATTATCCATAATAGTTTCCATAAATGTAGGAGTCGGTGGTTATACCAGCAGCAGAGTCTGATGCCTAGCAGCACATTAAATTGTGCTAGCAGCAGAGTCTGAGCCCATCAACTCAGCAACACCTTTATTGTTCTAGCAGCAGACACAATAAAGCTAGCAGCAAGTTGATACACTAGCAGCAGGTTGGTAATGCTTAGCAGCAGGTTGATAATGCTAGCAGCACAATGAAGGTAGTAGCAGCAATGAAGCTAGCAGTACCTTCATTAAGCTAGCAGTACCTTGGCCTAGCTAACCGTACCTTGTCCAAGCTAGCAGTACCTTGTTTAAACTAGCAGTACCTTGTTCTACATCAGCAGTACCATGATGATACTAGCAGTACCATCATAATAACTAACAGCAGAACATCATAACCATATAAAATGAGTCAGGGTGTACATTGACCTGATGGGTGTATACTCCATACCTCCAAGCCCATTACCAGGTATACACTCATCCCTCAAGTGCACTAAATTTTCCAACAATCCTCCCCAAATTTAGTTCACTTCCTTTGCATGAAAAATAAACACAAAACAAAACATATGCATAAATGAAAATATCTTGAAGATTGAATTCTCATCTTAGTAAATTACAAGTTCAAATACTCGAGAATCAGGGTGTTCTAAGAATTGAGCCCTTCAACCCATTTGAATACCTGAATATAAAACACACATACATTTTCAAACACTAAAATACTCCAGACACTTTACAAGCCATGTGTCCATATCCAATTCATAAATGTTGTAAAAGCTAAAAGTCCAAAGCTTCCTGAAGCGGCAAAACTTCAACATTTACATAGGTGGTTCATCTTTTAATCATGCCCCTACAAAGCACTTTTTCAAAGAAAATTAACCATTAAGAAGTGAAGACTTCATCCTCCTTTCCAGCAGGTTCTGAGCACAACCTTAGGATGTAAATAAAATAGTGCTCCAGTCCACTAAATGTTCAGCTTTCCACATTGAACTCAACTCCAAAGTTTCCTCAGGAGGGAGTTGGGTGTCTTTGCATTCAGTGACTAAGGTGGACTTAAACCCATCCCTTTAGCAGACTTAAAAACCAAGTCTCTAGCCAGACCCTTCGTCAAGTGATCAGCTAAGTTCTGTTGAGATCTAACAAACTCTATAGATACCACCCCATTCATGATAAGCTCACGAATCATGCTATGCCTGACACCTAAGTGTCTAGACTTCCCATTGTATCTGGCTATAAGCCTTTGCCAATGTAGCAGCACTATCACAATGGATAGAAATAGGTGCTATAGGTTTAGGCCACAATGGAATCTCAAGAAGCAAGTTTCTCAACCATTCAGCTTCTTTGCCAGCAGCAGCTAAGGCCACAAATTCAGATTCCATGGTTGAACTGGTAATGCAAGTTTGCTTCTTGGATGCCCAAGAAATTGCACCTCCACCAAGTAGGAATACCCAGCCACTAGTAGACGAATTGTCTTCAGTGTTACTGATCCAACTTGCATTAGTATACCCTTTTAATACAGAAGGATAACCAGTATATGAAAGACTATAATCCATAGTTTTCTTCAAATACTTCAGTACCCTCTGAATTGCTTGCCAATGATGAGCACTAGGATTACTAGTATACCTGCTCAGTTTTCCCACAGCAAATGCAATATCAGGCCTTGTACAAGTCATGGCATACATTAAGCAGCCAATTACCCTTGAATACTCAAGTTGAGATACAGCCTTGCCCTTATTAGGCATGAGCTTCTCACTTGTATCCATAGGAGTACTCACTGGAGTACAATCAAAGTAATTAAATTTCCTCAACACCTTCTCAATGTAATGAGACTGAGAGATAGAAATTTTGTTACCTTCATGTTTAATCCTAATACCAAGGATAACATCTGCCTCCCCCATATCCTTCATGGAGAACCTTGATGACAAAAATTCCTTTGTAAGGTCCACTTGATTTTGGTCAGTGCCAAAGATCAACATGTCATCAACATATAGACAAATGATGTCTCATTTACCAGATTCATCAAATTTGCTATATACACATTTGTCAGACTGGTTAAGTGAATAACCACTAGACAAAACCACTTCATCAAACTTTTGATGCCATTGCTTAGGTGCCTGTTTTAGTCCATATAAGGACTTAATCAGTTTACACACCTTGTTTTCATTGCCAGGCATGATGAAGCCTTGAGGTTGGTTCATGTAAACCTCCTCATCTAATTCACCATTTAAGAATGATGTCTTCACATCCATCTGATGTATAATCAGATTGTGAATAGATGCCAAGGCAATCAGTAATCTTATGGTACTGATATGAGCCACAAGGGCATAAGTATCAAAATAGTCTATTCCTTCCCTTTGTTTAAAGCCTTGAATGACTAATCTTGCCTTGAACTTTTCAACAGTTCCATCTACCTTCATTTTCTTCTTGAAAATCCATTTGCAGCCTAAAGGCTTGCAACCAGGTGGTAGATTAGTCAACACCCAAGTGTTGTTGCCCATGATGGAGTCCATCTCATCATTTATTGCTTCTTTCCAGAAAGCAACATCTTGGGACTTCATTGCTTCATCAAATGTTTTGGGATCATCCTCAACATTAAAGCAATAGGAGTGTTGGTCTGAGACCTCATCCCTTGTTCCTTCAATCAAGTATAATTGAAATTCAGGTCCAAATGATTTTGGAGTCCTCACCCTTGTGCTCCTTCTGAGCTCAGGTTCAGGTTGTTGTTCCACAACCTCATCAGGGACCTCATCAGAGGTTTCTGATATACCAACATCATTGGTTCCATTAGGAATCCTCTGAATTGGTCTAGGGACTGAAGAGAATCTATTCTCATCAAAAATTGCATCCCTTGATTCTATTATTGAGTTAATAGAGACAGACTCATTAGGTTCAATAACATAGAACCTATAAGCCTTGGAATGCTCAGCATATCCAACAAAGATGCATTCAATGCCTCTTTCACCCAAAGTCTTTAATTTTGGATCAGAGAGTTTCACAACAGCCCTACAACCCCAAACCTTGAGATAATTCGGATTTGGTTTCCTTTTAGTCCAGAGTTCATAAGGGGTTGTTTTGTTCCTTTTGTTAGGAACCCTATTTAATAAATAGCAAGCTGTTAACATAGCTTCTCCCCAGAACCCTTGACTCAGTCCAGAGTAGGACAACATGGAATTAACCATCTCCTTCAGCACTCGGTTTTTCCTTTTAGAAATTCCATTTTGCTGAGGAGTATAAGGGGCAGTCGTTTCATGGATAATACCAACAGACTGGAAATACAGAGTATCCATGTACTCACCTCCCCTATCAGTCCTAAATCTCTTGATCAGGGACTCTTGTTGTAATTCAACTTCAGTCTTAAATACTTTAAATTTATCTAATGCTTCATCCTTAGTATGCAATAAATAAACATAGCAATACCTAGAAGCATCATCAATAAAAGTAACAAAGTATTTCTTATTCCCCAAAGAGGGAGTAACATGTAGATCACATAAATCACTATGAATTAATTCCAATATCACAGATTCACATTTTACATCTTTAAATGGTTTCTTAGTTATCTTGTTCATCATACAAGTATTACACTTTTCAGTGTCCATGTCAAATGCTGGGATTAACCCATCCTTAGACATATCTTGCATACGTTTAAAGTGTACATGGCCAAGTCTAGCATGCCAAAGGGTTGTATCATATAAACTAGATGATGACATAAAAGCAGAATCAACCACATCATGAACAATATTAAGTCTAAACATGTGATTACATAAATAACCAAATCCAATAAATACACCATTTTTAGACAAAACAAATTTATCAGATTCAATAACTTGTTTATAACCACAATTATTCAAAATACTACTAGAAACCAGGTTCTTCCTAATAGCAGGAACATGTAAAACATTTAATAAAGTAACAATCTTTCCAGAACTAAACTTTAACTCAACACTTCCTCTTCCATGCACCAGGGCTGTTGACTCATTTCCCATATGAAGAATAGAACCATCATTCACTGACTCGTAGGTCTTGAACCAGCTTCTATATTTACACACATGGATTGTTGCTCCAGAGTCAACCCACCAAGCAACATCATCATCCTGCACAAAGAACAATTCAGATATATATGTAACATAATAAATCCAAAAAGACTTATTAAATATATTCTGACCTTTCAGGGAATTGGAGTTACCATTCCCACTTGTGCCTGATCCATTGGCTTTATTGCCAATCTTCCCACCTTTACAATCCTTCCTGAAGTGTCCAGTTTTACCACACTTCCAACAAGTAGCTTTAGACTTCTTGTTAGGATCAGTTTTGGTGTTATCCTGATGTTTACGCTTGCCCTTGTTGTCATTGTACCTGGTGGAGTTGTTATGCTCCACCATATTGACAACTGATGGACCAGCAGCAGTGCTACTCTTTGGCTTATCACGTTCATGCGATTTGAGTGAATCCTCAATATGCAAATGACTGCCCAACTCAGTAAGAGTTAACTCCTCCTTCTTATGCTTAAGCATATGCTTGAATTCTTTCCAAGAAGGAGGTAGCTTATCGATGATACAAGAGACTTGAATAGCCTCATCCATGTTCATCTTGTGTTGTGTGAAACGACTAAGTATACCAAGAAGTTCGTTGTATTGGTCCATGACCGGTCTAGAATCGACCATTTTGTAATTGTTAAAATTACTTACAAGAAACTCCTTACTTGATGCATCCTCTGCCATGTATCCGGCTTCCAGAGAATCCCATAGTTCTTGAGAAGATTCAACGTTTTGATAGATATCAAAGAGAGTATCAGACATACCATTGAGGATTAAACCTTTGCAGACATAGTCATCGTTCTCCCACTTGCTTCTGGCCCTCATCTGTTCCATGGTAGCATTGTCACCATGATCCTCAGGAATCGGAGTGGTAAGAACATACACCACATTCATGCTAGTCAGCAAGAACTTCATCTTCTTCTGCCATCGTCTGAAATCCACACCTTCAAACTTTTCCAACTTGGAAAAGTTAGCAGCTATTTGTCTCATAGCAGCAGCCATTGATTACACAAGCCTTAAAAATAATTTTCTTAAACTCACTAATTATAAGTACAAGCCCCTAAACCTAATGTACAAGTGCCTAATGCATAAAAACTAAAAATTACATTTATATAAATTTAAACTTAATAAAATCAAGATATAATTAATATAACTTAACCAAACATTAAATATATAATTTTCATATTACATAAACCTTAGTACAACCCTATTAAGCCCATGGTACAACACCTTAAAGCACAACATGATTTCTTTTTCCTTTCTATGCAATTCGACATGTACATTAATAAGTAAACCCCAATTTAAATTCCTAACTAATATTTACATAATCAAAACCCTAAAAACTAACTTAGTTATCTCACTTAAACCTTAATGTACAACATTTCCTACCCTAGGTACCTCCAATTGAAGCCATTCGATTTTTCTTTAACTTCCCTAATTCGAAAAAAACAAAACCATAACTAAACCAAATTCTTACTAAACCCTGGGTAGAAATACACCACATATATCTTTCTAAGTCCCTAAATTTTCCACATAGCTATGTCTCCCATAAGTTAAATATTGTAGGTAAATTATAAGGCTAGAAATTAAGCCACATCATGCATATTTTCCCCCTCCTTACATTTGGCACCCAACATAGCCTAGCCACATCTCCTTGTCTCCCTTATACATCACATGACTCTCTAGAAAACCCAAGAAACCCTAACCTCCATCTTTATATATATATCGACCCATAACCTTTCTTTTTCTTCTCACACCATTCGACTTCCACAAAAATAGCCCACACTTATTCCCTACTGAATCCACAACCCACATACAAGTTCAAGAAGAAATTTTATGAAGCCTAGGAGGAGGAAGAATTATTAGCGCACCATTTCCAAATCCATTCGCCAAAACATCCATATAATCGAACATATAAGCTAAGTAAGTATTCTAGCTCTTTTTCTTATCTTTTGTAAACTTATAAACTCTTAAAACATGCTACTAAATAATCCTTAAACGCAAGATAGTTCAAAAACCCAAGTTTTTCCTTCTTTCTCTTTTGTTCGAACAAAACCAAACGCACCTTAATAAATTGTTTTTAAGAAAAACAAATCGAGAACTTAAAACACTTTGGAGATGGATTAAATATGATGAATACCATGTTAACATGCATTGAAAACTAGTTATAACACTTATAAATAAAAAACATGACTTGTTTTCTTTTTCTTGTTTCTGTCGCAAAAACAGCCCAGCGCCCCAACTTTGAACCATTATTTCGACCCTCAAACGGCCACTAAAAATTCTGAATTTTGACCAAGTTAAAGACCACCTAGCTAGCTAATTATAGGAAAAAAGAACTTCGTAAAAAGATGGATTTTTCACAAAGTTATTATTGTCCTTTTTCTGCCCTATTTCCACTGTTTCGAACATATATATTTAAATTGGTTCGAGCTTATAAGCTCGAATCACAAGTCCATAAGCTGTAAATAAGATGTTTACTAACTTAACAATACTTGTATAAAGGAGTCATAGAAAGTCGTGCCTTTTCCCGCAACTTAAAACACGTTTTAATGAAATAAGGATGTCGGGTGTAACGGCATCAATGTCTCAAGGGTATTTTATGTCAAAACTCCAACTATTTTTTTAACAAAGACCTAAAATGAAATCGACAAAGAATTTAAGGGTAAAACTTGCCAACTTTGAAAGTTGGAGTTTTATTGGGCCAAAAATGTAATTATTGCAAAGTTATTTAAACAAGGACCAATTTTGCCAATGATTTATAGTTAAGGGTATAACTTGTCATTTTTGAAACTACAAGGGTAAAAACTATCATTTCACCAAAGTTGATGGGTAAAAATTGTAATTTTATATAAGTTGAGGGGTGAAAATTATCATTTTACGAAAGTTCAGGGGTATAAACTGTCAATACAAGAAACTATAAGGGTAAAAAGCATAATATTTATAATTATTATTATTAATAGATTTCTAATTGTTTTATAATTGAAAAATTAATAAACGAAATACGTTTATCTCAATAACAAGCGAACGGAAAATAATTAACGAACAAACGCAACAAAAACATAAAATACAAAATAAGATAAATCTTATATAACTTTTCAAGAGACTTCATGTTGCCTCGTTTTAACATTTAACCGTCAACCAAAACGTGACGAAACGAATATTAAAACTTATTTACAATTGAATATGATCACTGAAACTTGACATAACGAACAAGTTGTGTGCCGGAGACGTTTATCAACTCTATTTAATTTTGTTTTCCATCCAGACTGCTAAGGTGAGTTTATAGTCCAACTTTTTATACGTTTTCCAAACTTGTGGGGAGATACATGCTATTAAACTGAACACAAGTATTTTACTGTATGCTTTCTTGATTGATATTGCCTAAGTTAACTGTTGCCTATTTTAAAAAGTCCCTCCATCATGCACCATTAATCCCTTTCGGGTGAGCGCGAATATAGTGAATAGATCTATTGGAATTGACGTTCCATTTGTACTAGCCGGATGGATTTCCTTAGTGTTAGCCGGATAGACAAATGCATTTAATTTGAGTTCAATAAAGAGTTTGGCAAGCTCTTACTCAGGGGCATTATTACTTCCATTTAATTATGTGAGTAAAAACGGAAACCTGTTAACGTTTTGCGTGTCATAAGACTTAGAGCAATATTTAACGAACTGCGATATTACTGATTTACTTTCTACTTAACTTGTGTTCAACTGATTATAACTTTAAACGCTATGGATTCACTCAACCTTTGTGTTGACTTTTTAGCATGTTTTATCTCAGGTAACTAGAAGTACGATTTGGCACGGAGTGGCATGGGCTTTCTTCTGATAAAAAGAGTGTCCATTTTGTTATCATTCAACGAATAATGTAACTTTCATAACATATTTCAGAACTTCCCGCTAGGACCTCTATAATGTAACTCTGGTTTAAATAAATGAATGATAACAATTTTATTTAAAACATCTCTTTTCGAGTCGTTTTCTATTTTCATGACTGTGATACTTGAAGTAATACCCCAACTTATATTCCACTGCGTATATAAAAAACGGGGGTGTTTACATGCCAACTCACTGAAAGGTCAGAATATATTTAATAAATCTTTTCAGGTTTATTATGTTACATATGTATCTAAATCTAACTATGTGCAGGATGATGATGTTGCGTGGTGGGTTGACTCTGGAGCAACTGTTCATGTGTGCAAAGATAGACGCTAGTTCTAGACTTACGAGTCACTGAATGATGGTTCTATTCTTCACATGGGAATTGAGTCAACAGCTCTGGTGCATGGTCGTGGTTGTGTAGATCTTAGTTTTTGTTCTAGAAAGATTGTAACTTTGTTTATTTTATTCATGCTCCTGATATAAGGAAGAACTTGGTTTCAAGTTGTGTTTTGAATAATCATGGATATAAACAAGTTATTGAATATGATAAATTTGTTTTATCTAAACATGGTGCGTTTATTGGTTTTGGCTATTTGTGTAATCAAATGTTCAGGCTTAATATTGTCACTGATATTGTTAATTCAGCTTTTATGTCAACCTCTAAACTGAACGACTCTACCCTGTGGCATGCTAGACTTGGCCATGTATACTATGAAAAGATGCAAGATATATCTAAGGATAGGTTAATCCTAGCATTTTACATAGACACTGAAAAGTGTAAGACTTGCATGTTGACCAAAATAACTAAGAAACCTTTTCAGGGTGTAAAACGTGAGACTGAGCTATTGGAACTAATACACAGTGACCTGTGTATTGCATGCCACTCCCTCTTTGGGGAATAAGAAATACTTTGTGACATTTATTGATGATGCTTCTAGGTTTTGTTATGTCTATCTGTTACATACTAAGGATGAAGCATTAGATAAATTCAAAGTATTTAAAACTGAAGTTGAATTACAACTTGGGTCCATGATCAAAAGATTAAGGACTGATAGGGGAGGTGAGTACATGGATACTCTGTATTTTTAGTCTGTTGGTATAATCCATGAAACGACTGCTCCCTATACTCCTCAGCAAAATGGTATATCTGAAAGGAAAAACAGTGTGCTAAAAGAGATGGTTAGTTCCATGTTGTCCTATTCAGGACTGAGTCAAGGGTTCTGGGGTGAAGCTATGTTAACAGCTTGCTATTTATTAAATAGGGTTCCCAACAAAAGGAACAAGGTTACCCCTTATGAACTCTGGACTAAAAAGAAACCCACCCAAAACTATCTCAGGGTCTGAGGTTGTAGGGTAGTTGTAAGACTCCCTGATCTAAAGCTGAAAACTTTGGGTGAAAGAGGCATTGAATGCATCTTTGTTGGATATTTTGAGCGTTCCAAGGTATATAGGTTCTACGTTATTGAACCTAATGAATATGTTTCAATTAACTCAATAATTAAATCAAGGGATGCACTCTTTAATGAGAATAGATTCTCGGATTCCTAATAGAACTGATGACATTGGTATATCAGAGGTCTCTGATGAAGTCCCTGATGAGGTTGTGGTTCAACAACCTGAACCTGAGCTCAGAAAGAGCAAAATGATCAGGACTCCAAAGTCATTTGGGCCTGAGTTTCAATTATACTTAGTTGAAGGTACAAGGGATGAGGTCTCTAACCAAATCTCCTATTGCTTTAATGTTGAGGATGATCCCAAAACATTTGATGAAGTAATGAAGTCCCAGGATGTTGCTTTCTGGAAAGAAGTAATAAATGATGAGATGGACTCCATCATGGGCAATAACACTTGGTTGTTGGCTGATCTACCACCTGGTTCCAAACCTTTGGGTTGCAAATGGATTTTCAAAAGGAAAATGAAGGTAGATGGAACTATTGAAAAGTTCAAGGCTAGACTAGTCATTCAGGGCTTTAAACAAAAGTCAGGGATTGACTACTTTGATACTTATGCCCCTGTGGCTCGTATCGGCACCATAAGTTTGCTAATTGCTTTGGCATCAATTCACAATCTGATTATTCATTAGATGTATGTAAAGACTGCTTTCTTGAATGGTGAGTTGGATTAGGAGGTTTATATGAACCAACCTCAGGGCTTCATTGTAACACACCCAAAATCTGATTTAGCGGAAGCATACATGTTAGGGTGCTACTAAATTAGTACCTCAACACAAGGAGCAAAGAACGGTTTTAGCTCAACCGTTTAAATTAGATTTCGTATTCAAAAGAGATTTTTTTACATCATTTCAAAAATAGTGCGGAAATAAAGGCCCATAAAAGAAGTCAAGCAGTCCCAAATACATCAGAGTCTTCTATGACCATGCCATGCCCTGCCAAAAGCCTCCACAACTAGTTTATCGCATTAAAACTGAAAATACATGCTAAAAGTGTCAACACGAGGTTGGTGTCGCGTTTTTCAGAAAAGCGAGATGACTTCTCGGTTTTGTAAATAAATTGCCAGTAAGTGTCAGGAAGTGATCACTTCACTTTTCTTGATAAATTTAAGTAGCTTGGCGGGTTACTGTAGGTTACAGTGTGCGAGATAACTGATGAAAAAGACTACATGATGAACAAGACTAAATGATGAACAGACTAACTGATGAACAAGAACCAACTAATAAACTGATGAACACTGTGACCTTAACTGATGAACATTGTGTTTTTTTAGACAACTGATGAACATTATGTTTTTTTTTAGAAAACTGAATCTGGTGTAAATTATAATAATTGTTTTTAATTGATGAACTAATGAACATTATGATTTTTTTTTTAGAAAACTGATGAACAACGTAATCTAACTTATGAACATTGTGATATAACTGAAGAACAAAATTAAATACTTTTTATTGATGAACAAAATTTTTATTGATGAACAAATGAATAACTCTTTTTATTGATGAACAAATGAACAACTCTTTTTATTGATGAACAACATTTAATATTGATTAACAAATGAACTCTTTTTATTGACGACTAAATGAACAGCTATTTTTATTGATGAACAACACTTTCTATTAATGAACAAACTTGTTGTTCCCGTTACACAATTAGAATTAACTACAAAGTTAAGCTAATCATGTTCCATGACTGAGTAATGTATTGCTTAACTAAGCAATATAAGTAAAACGTAAATGATAAAAACAAAGTTTTTCAACGTTTAAATTCTTATTAGAAGTTAATCAAAAGAATCTATACCCAAGTGTTTGCGGGAAAAACACTTGGGATTGAAATGACAAAGTATGGTATTGTCTCCTCACTAAACTTAAGCTAAGCTTAAGTGGCAACTATAAGGAACCACTGAGCTATCTCAGGGACTAGGTTGCTCTTTTGGGGAGAAAAGTGGTTTGTGAATGTCTAAGCATTAGTTGCACAAACTATTCACTTTTCTCCATTATGATCCTATTTATACACAAGTATAAAGAGCACCCATGACTAAAAAGACAAAAAAAGTGACCTAAGCTAATCGGGACAAAATACTTATGTATTTTGTCCCTGTTACAAGAACCTATTTTGGGTATAAGACAATTGTGCTTTTTGAGTAACAGTGATAACACTGCTCTTGTTCTAAAGCCTTTCAGGGAAAGTTTGACTTTGACCTGATAAGGACTTCTCCTTATCTTTTCAAACTCTTCCCACCTTGTCCCGCCTTTCTTTCCAACTTCAGGTTATTCAGTCTTTGGTCTTCAGTCTTCATTCTTTAATCTTCATAGTTGTTGAGGAGACTGGGGTTCAGTGAGTTATTGTCATTACTCACTGAACCCATTATCTTCTTCTTTGGCTTAGGTGACATTCAGGGAGTTCCGCCTCACTAAATGGTGAATCCTTCTTCTTAGACTTGTTGATGCGCGTGATGTGTCGTTGCGGTTTAGCAGTTTTAATGCCTACTCAAGTTTTAAATTTATATTTAGCCGACTTATCAATAACACACACACTTAACGAGCAGTGTACCCGGTCAGTATGAAGATAATGGTAAGTAGAGTGTCGATCACTAAGAGTGGAACGTATTATCTCGTTATTCTAATCAGTATTTTAATATCCTAACGCAAGGGGTTTCAGCCTGAGAGACTGGCACGGTTTGTTTGCAATTAAATAATAAAATAAACCAATAGGCACGAATCAGCAAGTAGCACACACGTACACAGATAAATACTCGAGACAATAAGAGGGCTGTCCTTATGATTAAGTAGATTGTCACTTGTTTTATTGATAGCTTTATATGAAGTGTATGTAGTTAACCCTTTCTCGTTGGTCCTAATCTTATCGGCGAGTAAACCCTTAATGATTACTTATGTCTAAAAGTTATTCCTAAGTGATCAATTTAGTAATAACCGTGGGAGCCACATTATGTCCCGCAGTCAAATGCCCGCAAGCCACTAATAAACACAGAGGTTATCAATGCACTAATAAGTAGTAACCAAAGACATCAACATATAAACTTTAATTGATGGGAAAGCAAGTATTAAAGGGAGTGAAATCTTTCGTTGTCACATTACACAAGCCACCAATCCTGATGAATTAAAGTTTGCTAACACAATAAAACAAAACTACTTAATGAATTAAACACATGCAGCACCTTCTTACAGCTCTTGTATCTTTGATTTGGGTGTGTCTTGTGCTGCCTCCTTGACTGAATTCGTCCTTTGTTTCTCCTGTTCGAACTTCGGTTTTAGGTTTTCCGGAACTTTTAATTCGTCTGGTCTACGGGGTATTTATAGTTTCTGTCTGAGGGAAGATGCGGCGCATCTACTAAGTAGATGCGGCGCATCTACTAAGTAGATGCGGCGCATGTACTTAACTTCGCGTGGGGTCCAAGATTATAATATTCAGGAATATTCGTACACCGCCAGAAGATGCGGCGTAACTCCATGATTAGATGCGGCGCATGTCCTCTTGTATCTTGGATCGTATCTGGTGATATCTTGATAGAGATGCGGCGCATGTCGAGAGTGAGATGCGGCGCATCTGGAGCAGAATTGACTTGATCTTGTCCATGTCAGTAGACCTTCAACTTTATGCACGTTTTGCTCCATAATTAGTCCAAAATCGCTAAGTTTCACCAAATGCTTGTTTTTACCTGAGAATTACAAAAGTAAACGATTAAGTATCAATCCTCATACATAATATAGTAAAACAAGTCAAATTAATAGGATAAATGATAGTAATAAAATGTACTTATTTGAGTTCATCAAATATCCCCCCACTTGAACTTTACTTGTCCCCAAGTATACCTTAGAATTTCTTTTATGAAAATGTATCCTAAAAGATGTTAGGATTTATTTTTATATTTAAGCATGTATTCGTTCATTTCATAATCACACAACTAAACACTTAACGATTCAGAAGTAAAATAAAATAAGTCGATAAAAGCAAATCTAATCGTTTAACTGTCCAGTCGCGACGAATATTCTATCATAAGCTTGGCAAGTATACACATCTCCACCACTAAAGCTAAGGAGTAACAAGTCTAAAGCGGTAAAAAGGGTTTTTTAGGCTTAAGGGTTAATTATTCTCTTTCACTATCGATCTCAAATTCCAGAAAAGGCGACAAAATCACAAATACATGATCGAATCCACGAACACGATACTTGCAATTGCTCAAATCCTTAACTCGAATAGGCTAAAGATAGGTCCAAACTTCACCAATAATAATATATCAAAAAGGGCGACAAAATCATAAATACATAGCCGAATCCACGACTACGATACTTAAGATTGCTCAAATCCCTAATCTCAATAAATCAAAGGTTTGGTTGGATAAAGAATAATAAAGGGCATGGATAACATTTGGGATATAAATTGGTGCAAAAATAAAAATAAACAAAACAAATAAATTAAAATCCTAAGTGTGGTTAATCACTATCCCAACCATCCCATGAATAAGACTCATATCATCGAATAACTCACGCTTTAACACTTGAAACACACGCTTTAGGTAGACACGAATTATACTCAACAAGATCTTAATCAAAGAATAAACCTTAATTGGCGTTCCCATAACGGCCAATTCCCATTCAATCCATAGATATAGTACAACAAATAGTGGTGATATCGACCACTTACATAACTTTACATAAGTTGGTTAAAACTAACTTCCAACTTTTCTTTCTTTCTTTTTCTTTTCTCATTTTTTCGAATTTTTTTTTTTTTTTTTTTTTTTTTTTTAAGTATAAACATAGATGTGTAAAATTTCACCACATCACTATAACTTTCTTTCCGGATAATTTTTCCATACTTTTCATGACTTCAGAAATAATGGTAATAGTGAAAGTAGTAAACACACGAAAAATAAACTCCAAAATATACAATATTTACTTTCACTCCAATTGCATTGTGCAATTTCCCGACCTAACCATAGATAATGAATTACGCACGCGAACACAGGTAATGTAAGGAAACACACTTTGCCTATAGCAATCAACCAACCACGGATTCTAATCTACAGGGTAGGCTAAGGTGTAAGGGTGTAACGAAACATTTTAAACATAGGTGTAAGAAACGAAAGGAATGGCTCTGAGGGTTTTTCTAGGGGTATCTTACTCTAAAAATGAGAGTAACAAAAGGGTTTATACGGGGGTTAACTAACCAGTGTAGTTAGTTAATAACACATAACATATAATAGGCTATTTGGTGTAATCCTAGAAATTTACCAAGTTAGACAAGTCACTCCAATTATATAAATAATACTTATTATGGTGGTCTCGAATAGTATACAAGCCAAGTTCTAAAGTTTACAAGTCACCGGCACACTCATAGATTTGTGAATTTTGAAAAATCACAATTTTTGAAAATAACGTCATGTGTGCAGTTATGCAACTTAGATCTTAAACAAAAACATGCTAAATTTTTTTTAAGTTTGATATATTAAGCACATTTTAAGCATAATTTTTGAAAAAGTTTAGGACAAGTAATTGTTAAGTGTTCTAATTCTCCAATCCCCCCACTTAAGTTAAACAACGTCCTCGTTGTTTGTATAAAAGATTAAAAACTGGAAAATAAAAGAATTAGAATAGAAAAACTCCCCTGAGATTTGCTCGGTATGATCCTCCATTAGTATAAGAGCAAAAATCAACTTCTTGTGGATTAGAACGTTAAAGCTTCATACTTGATGTATCCACAGGAAATTCAGGAAACTATAATACCACCAACACTTTAAAACACACCTAAGATAAGAAAGGTTCAAGCTTTGCATAATACATTAGTAGTTAGGAAAAATAAAACTTAAAAATTAAAACTGAAAATCATCAGGTCAGTCGATGCGCCGTATCTTATGGAAGAAGATACGCCGTATCGAGCCTGGAATTAATACGGATCAGAATAAAGATGCGCCGTATCCTTAACCAGGGATGCGCCGCATTAAAAATAAACCGATAAATAGTTTTAAAGTCGAAAATAAAAATGCAGAAAAATAAAATAAGATATGACCATTGCAGGAGATGCGTCGCATCTCAGAATTGAGATGCGCCGTATCCTCATGCGGGCCTGACTGACTCGACACAGAAAACAGAATAATAAAAGATAATTCCGGGTTGTCTCCCGGTAAGCACTTGTCTTTATTCCAGAGTCTTCAAGTTAGACTCACGTTCAGCTCAGCAATAAGTCCTTGTCACGGTCCATCCTTCGTCCTTCATCCGAAAGATTTTTCCGTATATCTCTGCGACGTTTTCTTCCGTTCGACTTAATCTAGTATAACTCTTTGTCTTCACCGCAGTATATTCTTCATCAGGACCCAAAGAGTATTTGATGATTTTAAATTTTTCAGAAATAATCATGGGCGGCTCATTGTAAGGAATCCCAAGTAGTTGACACTTTCTTTTGGTGAACTCTTCCTCGTCTTTATCAACAAACTTAAAATAAGGATCCTTAATCAAATAATCATCTAGTTCTTCAATCAATGACTCATTATTATTATCATCTTGAATTGCCTCCCATTCTCTTTCCAAATCATATTGTAACCGTCGACTAAGCTTTGTGAAATCATCAAACTGTTTATGCACCCATTCCCAGAAAGTAGTTTCCGATGTTCCCTTAAGTCCTTTCAAACGTTCAATTCTGCCCTTTTCTTGTAAAGCCTCCGCCTTTTGTGGGCAGTCTTCAACATTATCGTACCACTCATAATCTTCAAAGGTTACATCGTTTCCAACCCGTCTCATCCCAATTATACTTCCCCCATTACAGGTTCTGTCACTTTTATAATCACAGGTCGGCCAAACACTACTCCCGTCCTTGAAAACGAAGGGTGTACAGGTGTGATTAATGTGCGCAAATTCCCATGGTTTATCCCAAACCCATGGTACTTGATCATTCCATTCATAGTACCAGGTGTTTTTGAAATCGTCATAAGTCTTAAATCCTGGTAGTTCTCCAGTAAGCACATCATCGTCGACTTGAAGAAGGTAGTTAAATTCCTTGAACTGCTTGCACAAGGGTGTCTCATAATCGAACACATCAATGTCTATTCTGAATAACTCTTCAATGCCTTCATTGATTGTTGAATCATGAAGTGACGACCCATAATCGCTTTCTACTTGTTCATCTTCTCCTCTCATCCAATATACCCATAATGCATCCTTAGTAGCACGATCCATGCTCTTATGGTTATTAAACTTACTAGCCAACCATTCTGAAAAATCAACATCGTTAGGGTCATGGTTAACGTCAAAGCAAACCTTTCCAATCATATTCTTTTTTATCTCCATGAACTCGTTAAATTGCTTCTTAAAACTCCGAGTCAACCATGAAGTCATAATCTCCTTGACTTCATTTGCAGGGGCAAATTCCGGACTACCATATTTGAGTTCTAGCCAATCATTGAGGGAGAGGTCTATCAATCTTACCAATTTCCCATGAAATAGTAACTCCGCCAAAGCATAATTCATGTCATTATCCTGATAGTTCTCATTCAATCCCCAGTACTGTTCGGAATAAGGCATGTAAGAGATTTGGGCATTGCCTCCACCACAGCTGTTGTTGCTTGAGTCCATGTACGCAAGATAGAATTTCCCATCATCTTCTTCGATAGTAGTCCAGTTCAATCCTTCGGCTTCAATGATAGGCCATAAGAGCGACAATTCTTCTCCAGTGTACCTCACAAATACATCATAAGAGAATACCTCTTTGTCAATGTTGCATAAACGCATGAATTCCTTAAAAGCAGCTTCAAGAGGAGTCTCCCAAGAGAATAAATCTGCATCGATCATGAGTACATTGAATGAATCTGAAAACAAGCATTCCTTAGCAAGATATCCGTTAACTGACATGTCTTCCATAGCAAAATCTGTCATCCAAGGTAAAATCATCAGTAGGATTTGTTCGCTAGAAGAGAAATTAATAATATAGAAACGGATATAAGAATAAAAATAGCTGATATCTGCAGACGATGCGCCGTATCCAAAAAGTTGGATACGCCGTATCTTAATACGTTAAAATTAAATCAGACTTTATTCAGAAAATAGATACGCCGCTTTAGAATTTAAGAATGCGCCGTATCGAATTAATTAATCAAAAATCAGCTTATCTAATTAAAATTAAATGTGTCGTATTAACGAAAGTTAATGCGCCGTATTTTCGTTACGTTTAAAAATAAATATCGATTTTTGATTCAGAAAGATGCGCCGTATCGATAGAGATCGATACGCCGTATCTGTTTAATAATTCGCAAACTGTTTTTAATTAAAATAATAGATACGCCGTATCTGCTAAAGCAGATGCGTCGTATGGCGTTAACGTTTAAAAATTTTTTTTATTGAAAAACAGATACGCCGTATCTGCTAAAGCAGATGCGTCGTATTACTTTATCGCTTAGAAAAATTTTCTTATTAAAAACAGATACGCCGTATCTTGGGGAAAAGATGCGTCGTATCGAATTAATTAAACGCGTTGTATTTTTTTTTTAAAAATTAAACGCAATACGCCGTATCTGAGAGATCAGATGCGCCGTATCGTTTGATTTAGCACAGTACAACGATAGCAGAACAGAAAAATACGAAAAATAAAAACAAAAAATTAAACACAAAAAAAAAAATAAACACACAAAAATAAAAGAAAACAATTAACACACAATACAACAAATATGCAAAATAGTACAATGATGCAATTAATCTAATAAAAAGAAAAAACTAATTAAAATACTAATCAAATTAACAGATAATAACAATTCACTCCCCGGCAGCGGCGCCAAAAACTTGATGCGCGTGATGTGTCGTTGCGGTTTAGCAGTTTTAATGCCTACTCAAGTTTTAAATTTATATTTAGCCGACTTATCAATAACACACACACTTAACGAGCAGTGTACCCGGTCAGTATGAAGATAATGGTAAGTAGAGTATCGATCACTAAGAGTGGAACGTATTATCTCGTTATTCTAATCAGTATTTTAATATCATAACGCAAGGGGGTTTCAGCCTGAGAGACTGGCACGGTTTGTTTGCAATTAAATAATAAAATAAACCAATAGGCACGAATCAGCAAGTAGCACACACGTACACAGATAAATACTCGAGACAATAAGAGGGCTGTCCTTATGATTAAGTAGATTGTCACTTGTTTTATTGATAGCTTTATATGAAGTGTATGTAGTTAACCCTTTCTCGTTGGTCCTAATCTTATCGGCGAGTAAACCCTTAATGATTACTTATGTCTAAAAGTTATTCCTAAGTGATCAATTTAGTAATAACCGTGGGAGCCACATTATGTCCCGCAGTCAAATGCCCGCAAGCCACTAATAAACACAGAGGTTATCAATGCACTAATAAGTAGTAACCAAAGACATCAACATATAAACTTTAATTGATGGGAAAGCAAGTATTAAAGGGAGTGCAATCTTTCGTTGTCACATTACACAAGCCACCAATCCTGATGAATTAAAGTTTGCTAACACAATAAAACAAAACTACTTAATGAATTAAACACATGCAGCACCTTCTTACAGCTCTTGTATCTTTGATTTGGGTGTGTCTTGTGCTGCCTCCTTGACTGAATTCATCCTTTGTTTCTCCTGTTCGAACTTCGGTTTTAGGTTTTCCGGAACTTGTAATTCGTCTGGTCTACGGGGTATTTATAGTTTCTGTCTGAGGGAAGATGCGGCGCATCTACTAAGTAGATGCGGCGCATGTACTTAACTTCGCGTGGGGTCCAAGATTATAATATTCAGGAATATTCGTACACTGCCAGAAGATGCGGCGTAACTCCATGATTAGATGCGGCGCATGTCCTCTTGTATCTTGGATCGTATCTGGTGATATCTTGATAGAGATGCGGCGCATGTCGAGAGTGAGATGTGGCGCATCTGGAGCAGAATTGACTTGATCTTGTCCATGTCAGTAGACCTTCAACTTTATGCACGTTTTGCTCCATTATTAGTCCAAAATCGCTAACTTTCACCAAATGCTTGTTTTTACCTGAGAATTACAAAAGTAAACGATTAAGTATCAATCCTCATACATAATATAGTAAAACAAGTCAAATTAATAGGATAAATGATAGTAATAAAATGTACTTATTTGAGTTCATCTTCTTAGACTTGTCCTAAGCATCCTGAGGATAACTCACTAAGTGACTGTTCACTCAGTGACCTGAGAGCTTTCACGATTATTTGACACTTAGGATAATTTGTATTCAAATCCTTGTTTCAGGATGCTTGGGTACTTAATAGACCCAACAATCTCCCCCTATTTGGATATAAATTAAGCCTAAGTGTTTTGATCAGTGTAAGTGAGCAAATGTGCTTCTTCTTACACTGAATATACTAGAAAGCAATTAAAGGACATTGATAAAACAAAACGTGGCCATCATTTTATTCATATTGAGAGGATTCGATACACTATAAGGTGGTTAAACCTTTGTGACTTTGTGTATATGATATATTGAGTTAATATGATTAAGTATGCGGAATCTACTTAACCACACTTAGAAGGTTAATTTGGTTATGGAAATGGAACAGTTATGTTTGTTATATAACAATGAACAATGAAAGCTTAACACCAAACGATTCAATATTATTCAAGATAATACGAGTGATCTTCACTATCACTAGGGTTACAAAAACTTTGAATCTTATGTTTCTAAGACTTGTGATATTTTTGTGTTTGTTCTATGTTCTTAACAGATATGAAAGTTCTAAATTAAGCACTATCAAAAGACACACACTCTCTATCTTAGCTAAGATCTTCCTTTTATAGTCCAAGGAAGATCTTTACAATATTGTTAAGTCTTGTCAATCAATATATGTCTACTACATGATTATCTTAAGTCGTGTGTAAGTAACCAAAGATACAACATGTATCTTGCACATACAACTTGTATATGTATCTAGTCATACACTTAAGAGTATACAACTTGTTTACTCAACACTTATACAAAGATATTTTCTACCAAACATATTTGACTTTTGTGCACTTATCCATCCAGCAAGCAGACTTAACATTCGAAGAGCAGACTTAATTTTGGTACTCACCAGAATTAATCACTAGACTTAACCACCCGACTTAATATTCAAAGACCAGACTTAACCAGGTACCAAGCAGACTTAACATTACTGCAACCAGAATTAATCATTTAAGAGAATTTCCCGATACTTAATCTTCAGAATACTTAATTCCCAACAATCCTCCCCTAAACATGTGAACCCTTTTCAACATGTTTCTTCTAAATTGAATTTCTGATTGTGAGGATCTTGCAAACACTTCATAGACAGACCCTTGATCTGAGCTTTCTTCTGTTCTGTGAGATTGAATATCTTTCTCAGTAACTCATCTGCTTTCTGTTCTTTGACTTCAGCAATATCAGTACTTTCCTTAGATGGAGGAATTATAAGAGGCAATGATGCTGTGTATCTTGGATGCTTGTTTCAACAAGTGAAATCATCTTCCATCATGCCTTTGCAAGTGATGAACAAACTTAGTGAACTGAAATTGAAACTGAAAGCTCCTAGATAGAACTTTCTCCTCTTCTGAATGCTTCATCCCTTCTGAATATGTAAAATACTCTAGCTCTGTTCTTGTCATTTTCAACCTCCATGTCTTTTTTTTTTTATTGAACTTGATCTGTTTTCCTTCCCTGCATCCTAAACATTCTTCCTTTATTGGTTATTCTTCCTCCCTTGATTTAATTAACTCCTCTGGGCTTTGAAGATTTCTCACCATGTACCAAAATATATCATCCCTTGGGGCAAAGAACCTTTCCTTCCTCCCATGTTTGGAAGATCTCTCACTATCATCTGATCTATCAATTAGAACTTGTTGTCAGACAATGTTGTACATGAAGCCATCCATTCCTTAAAAGTTAGTTTGTTGCCCTCATCACTTCTAGGTGTGTAACCTCCTATGAGTGGTGAATCATGGGGCAATAACTCATAATCCATCATTTGATGGTTTTTTGAGTCATTTTTATTCCAAAAATCCTTTTTAAGAAATTTTTTGACTTTTAGCAGTATGCATATGATTTTATTATGAAGAATCATACTGCTTCCAACCATTTTGAAGGGATCAAGTGTAGTTACAGACACTTAATCAAAATTTCGGCTTAAAGCAACCTCTGGTTGTGTGAGAACCAATGTTTTTCAGTTATAAATAACTGCCTGTGTACAGATAAACTCATTCAAAGAGCTTTCCTGACAGGTTTTCCAGCTCGTGGCATTTGTTACCTCTAACACAAGTGTTAGATTCACTTTTGCTCGTTGTTCTTTCTATCAGATATCCTGAGATTAACACATTATACTTAAAAGTATAAAATGGTAGAAAGTGAGTTGTATTAGTTACTTTCTGATCAACTAAACCATTAATTCAATGTGAAACATCATAATCAGGTTTCAAAAAAGAAGTTTTAAGGAGTTTTAAATTCCCAAACTCTTTCTATCATGAACCTATTATGTCAGCAACTAGTATCATCATTCTGCTGCTCACACATTTCACTTGAAACTTCCTTTGTGCTCAAATGTTCATACCTGAAATTGTTAGTCTAAAACCAAAAGAACAATGTACAAAGTATTTGTCTTGTATTAGAATAAATATAGGACTAACTGTATGAATAACACAATTTTAAATTTGTACTAGAAGCACAAACTTTTTGTAATAGCAGCATAAATTTAGAAAGCTAATAGCACAAACAAAAATGTATATACAAAAACACATCAGATTGAAAAATTTAAGGATTAAGCATTCCATTACTTGCTACCAAGTACTGAAACCTTCCAACATCAAAAGCTTTTGTAAGAAGATCTGCAAAGTTATGATCTGAAGCTATTTTCATTACTTGAATTAACTTTTTCTCATTGCAATCTCTAATAAAATGATGTCTAATTTCAATGTGTTTTGTTTTAGAATGTTGCACTAGATTTTTAATAATGCAAATTGTACTACTATTATCAATATGAATGACAGTGTTCATGAAATTGTACCCATAATCAAGAAGTTGGTTTTGAAGCCATAGAACTTGACCATAGCAACTTGCAGCAGCTACATATTCAGCCTCAGTGGTTGAAGTTGCCACAATAGTTTACTTCTTACACTGCCATGAGATAAGTCTACACCCAAGGAATTGACATCCTCCAGTTGTTGACTTTCTGTCCAAGCTAGCACCAGCATAATCACTATCCGAATATGCTACTAAGTCAAAAGGTAACTCCCTAGAATACCATAGACCCAACCTTGGTTGACCCTTAAGATATCTAAAAATTCTCTTGACTGCTGTTAAATGAGAAACCTTAGGAGTTACTTGAAATCTTGCACAAGCACAAACAGAGAACATGATATCAGGTCTTGATGATGTGAGATACATCAAAGATCCTATCATAGATCTGTATGTGTGTACATCCACATTATCTCCATCTAAGTCTTTAAAAAGTGGCTTCTCAGAGTCCATTGGTGTGCTTGCTACCTTTGAATCAGCAAATTGAAATTTTCTAAGTATCTCTGCAACATATTTGTCTTGAGAGATAAAGATTCCTTCATTTGATTTCTTAACTTGCAGACCCAAAAAGAATGTAAGTTCTCCCATAGAACTCATCTGAAACTTATCATGCATAAGCTTCTCAAACTCTAAACACATCTCCTTCCTTGTAGATCCAAAGATGATATCATCCACATACACTTGAACTAGCAAAAGATCACTCTTGTGCTTCTTGATGAATAATGTTTGATCTATCTTGCCTTTTTGAAATCCATTTGAAATTAAGTAGGAAGCCAGTATTTTATACCATGCCCTTGGAGCCTGATGAAGGCTATAAAGGGCTTTGACAACCTTGTACACCTTGTCTAGATGGTCAGGATCTGTGAAACCTGGAGGTTGTGAGACATAAACCTCTTCTTCAATAGTACCATATAGAATAGCACTCTTGACATCCATTTGGTAAACTATGAAGCCTAAAAATGAAGCATAAGCTAAGAAAAGCCTAATTGCCTCAATTCTTGCTACTGGAGCAAAAACCTCATCATAGTCTATCCCTTCTTGTTGTGTGTACCCTTGGGCTACTAATCTAGCCTTATTCCTAATCACTATGCCCCTTTCATCCCTTTTATTCTTGAAAACCCATCTCGTGCCAATTACCTTTTCATCCTTAGGTAAATCAACTAGCACCCAAACCTTCTGAATCTTGAACTGAAGAAGCTCCTCTTGCATAGCCTCTACCCAGCTTGAATCATCTAGGACTTTAAGAATGTTCTTTGGTTCATCTTGTGAGAGAAAACATACAAACAAGCAAGAGTTTGAAAACTCATGCTGCTTTGAAGCATAAAGGGCATCAAGAAGCCCTTGTTGGTCTGAAGACATCAGTTGTTGTCTTGTCTTCACACCTGATTGCATATCTCCAATCACATTATCCAGGGAGTGGACTTTGTGAATCCTTGTATGTGGTGTAGAAGGAACTTGATAATCAGGTGGGAGATTGCTCAAATCCACCTCATCTTCTATTAATTCTGCTTCTTCTATTAATTCTGTCTCAGCAGCATTATCAATAGTAGAACTATTTTCTTGTTCCTTTGTTCCATCTTCTTTGCTTTCATCTTCAACACCTTCTTTAGCTTCAATTGAAGAAGATTCACCATTTATTGAAGTTGAATCCACACTTGTACTTGACCATATTGGCATCATCACATAATCTTGATTTGTCTCCTTTTCTAACCCTGCCTCATCTGTTGTTTCATCAGCTTTTGAACCTGAAAATTCATTAGTTTCTACAGCAATAGGCACATAATTCATTGAATGCGTTAGTGTCTCAAGATCAAAAAGCCATTTCGGTCCTTGACCTTCTACATTGGATTTATGCTTTAAAAATTCTACATGCATATTTTCCTCTACTTTCCTAGTTCTTAAGTTGTATACTCTAAAAGCTTTGCTATTGAGAGAATATCCAACTAAGAAATCTTCATCCGCTTTGCCATCAAACTTTCCAAGATGGTCTAAGGTATTCAGAATTGTTACATGACTTCCAAAAGGTCTAAGAAATCCTATTGCAGGAGTTCTACCTCTAAAAAGTTCATCTGATGTCTTATTGTGAGATTTGACAACTAAAACTCTATTCTGGACATAGCAAGCAGTGTTGATTGCTTCAACCCAAAAAGTTATAGGCAACTTAGAGTTGGCTAACATAGTTCTAGCAGCTTCTATTAGTGTTCTATTTTTTCTTTCAGCAACTCCATTATGTTGTGGAGTTCTAGCAACACTAAATTCTCTCCTAATACCTTTTTCTTTGCAGAAATCATCCATAACTCTATTTTTGAATTCTGTCCCATTATCACATCTAATGACTTTTACTCTTTTGCTTACTAGGTTTTCTATCTCTTAGTAATGAAAGACTTAAGGATGTTAGAAGTCTCATCCTTAGTAGCTAAAAAGAAAACCCATGTAAATCTACTATAGTCATCAGTAATAACTAGACAATATCTCTTATGCTGCATACTTCTAACATTTGTAGGACCAAATAAGTCCATATGAATCATAAACAATGATTGATTGATAGAGTTAAAAATCTTGGGCTTAGAAGTGGCTTTGTGTTGTTTGCCTTTAAGACAAGCAATGCATGTTTGATCATTTTCAAATCTTTTGTGAGGTAAACCTCTTACCAAACCATTCTTAACAATCTAATTTATGGTTTTGAAATTAATATGACCAAGCCTCCTATGCCATTTCATTGATTCATCCAATGTGGCCTTTGCAACAAGACAAGTTAAATCCTTTTTAAGAACAATGTTCTTCATATCAACACTGTACATATTGGCCTTTCTTGGAATTTTAAGAAGTACTTGACTTTCATCAGGCATCTTAAAATCAGAAGAGAGTACAAAACATTCAGTATCAGTAAAAAGGACTTTGTTCTTTTTGTCACACATTTGTGAGACACTAAAAAGATTATACTTAAGCTCTTGCATATAGTACACATCTTTAAAATCTAAATTTTCAGTTTTAATTGTACCTTTACCAGAAATTTTCCACCAACACCTCCTCCAAAGGTAACATAGCCTCCATCTATTGATTGAAAATCTGAGAGATAAGACTTGTTGCCTGTCATGTGCCTTGAACATCCACTATCTGAGTATCCTTGATCCTCTTGTTTATCAGTTGAATGTTCCTGCACAGTAATAAGAAGTATTAGTTTTCTTTGGGGATCCAAGCCATTACTGACTTGGATCTGCCTCTTGCATCAATGAAATGTAATCTTTTGAGAACAGTTGATGCAACATTGGATTTAAGAATCCAACATGCTGAGGCCTTAACAACATTTGCCCTATTTCCCTTAGCAGTAGTATGAACTACATGCTTAGCATCAGAATCTGCTAGCTTTGTAGTTGTACCCTTTGGTTTCCAAACTTTTTTTGGACCACTGCTTTTGTTTGAATGGGCCTTTGAACAGTTTTTGATGCATTTTGTAAGTTGTTTTTGCACCCTTAGCTGTTGATTTTGGGTAACTAGTCTTAAATGGTCTAGCAACAGGATCTGTGTTTGAGCCAGACTTGTTTGAGGCTACTCTGGGTTTTGTTCTATTAGTATTAGAGTGAAAGTGAGATTTAGATGTTTGCCTTTTGTAGTTCACTCTATTGTTTTCATACCCATATACCCATTGGTTACAGAGAGCTGCAAGATGGTCAAAACTACCACATGTGTAACAAGCTTTGTTATAAAAAGCAAAGTCATCACCTAGTTGGTGAGACTTGAGGTTATTCCAACTCCTTTGGTTACCTTTGGGCTTGTTTGTAGTTCTATATTGTTCACAATATCTAACTGGTTGCCTAACATGTTTTACATTGGACTTAGGACTATCAGTATTCTGTTTGACTATCTTAGGAACACTTGTTCCTGCTTTCTTAACCAAGTCAGGTTTAGACATAACCTGTTATTCTTCATCACTATCAGATGTACAGTCTTCAACTACTATAGCATCTGGTTTCCTAACAGAGGACACCTTGTCCTCAGGAAGTGAAATTTTACATAAACTCTCACTTGCTTTCTCTATCTTAGGACTCTCAGTAGACTTAGAACCATATTCCATTATTGGTTCTTGAAACTCAGCAAATCCTATGTGTGCTAGGTCAATACCTGGAGGTGAAGGAATACCTCTATATGGTGAAGGAACAGACTTGTATCCAACACCAGACTTAGCTTTATTGATTACTTGAGCTTCCCAAATTTTATTAATTCCCTCTGAGGCATGAGCTAAAGCATCTACTGTTATCTTAACATTTTCAGTTTTATTTTTGTGCTTTGCTAGTGAGTCATTCAGCACAATAATACACTCATCTTTGAATTCGATGTTTCTTTTTAATGCATTCATGTCATTAGTAAACCTAGATTCATTTTCTTGAAAATGTAAGATTCGTTTTTCAAGAACAGCTAGACCTCTTTTATGATTAGCTAAATTAGCCATATAGTCATACAGCTCTTCTAGTTGATCATCAAATTTCTTTTTAAGGTCTTCATAAGCTTTAAGAGCACAACATGATTCAATACATTTTATAATAGAATTTACCTCTGAATCAGAAAAGGCCATTAGAGCAGTCTCAGTGGCCACAAGAGCAGCATTTGTTGGTGCTTCTCTTCATCAGCCAAGAAGCTCCAATCATAGTTAACACCATCTATGGCTAGCATAGCCCTTGGCTATTCCACTGTGACTTCCTTATTCTTCTCTTGCTTATACCATGTGTTTCTATTATCCTGCTTTGTTGGGTTTCTACACTCTCTAGCAAAATGTCCCAGCCTGTGACAGTTGAAACATTCCACTTTGTTTTTATCAAACCCAGCAGTTTCATTACCATTGATGGTAATCTACTTACCAGTTCTCTGCCAGAACTTCTTAGCCCTCATGCTAAGTAAAGCAACCTGCCACTTGATATCCATCTCTTCCAAATCATCATCATCCACCTGCTCAAGGTCTTCATGATTTAGAGTAGAACCACTAGATTGACAAGACATAAATACATAGAATGATGGATCTCCAAGTCCAGCAACATTCTTCTATGAACTAGTAGTAGGACCACCATAGTTAGCATTAGAAACACCTTCATCTTCATCTACCTCTTCAGACTTACTAATACTAGGAGATGACAAGAGTGCCACATTCCCAGAACTAGTACTATAGTTTCGAGACTTCTTTAGACTTTGTTCAACAATTTTGAAATTGTTGAACAAATCATTGAGTTTCATGGTTTCAATGTCTGGCTTATTCATCCAGACAACCACATGAGTATGGAACTCATCAGGTAGACTTCTCAAAAACTTCATGTTGAGATCTTCCTTTGATATCTCAACCCCTAACACAGATAACTTACTGACAAGCTTATGCAGTCTTGAGAATAGCTTATCAAGAGATTCATTGCTATTTGAATTAAAGTTTTTAAAATTTTGTTTTAGCAATGTCTTCTGTGTTTTCTTGGTAGTTTCATTACCACCAAACCATGCACAAATCTCTTCAAAAAGAGTTTTTGCATCAGGATACTTGCTAAAGGATAGCATCTGTTCACTAGGAATGCTCATAAGCAACAAGTTTCTTGCTTTTTGATCATTTCTCTTCTATATCCTTTCTTCATTGGTAACTGGTCCAATATTTCTTTTCCTTATTGATTTGCCTTCAAGAATGACATCTGAATAACCTAATATAAAAGAATCACCATTCATAATGATATCCCAAAGAGCATAATCTTGAACCATAAAATATTGCTCAATCCTTAGCCTCCACAACTCAAACTCATTCTGTTTGATCATGGGCAACTTTGCAGCAATATTTGTAGCCTGAGTATCTTGTACGTCCATTTCTTCTTCTTCTTCTAAATCAACTATATCAGCCTTGCTCTGATACCAACTGAGAGGATTCGATACACTATAAGGTGGTTAAACCTTTGTGAATTTGTGTATATGATATATTGAGTTAATATGATTAAGTATGCGGAATCTACTTAACCACACTTAGAAGGTTATTTTGGTTATGGAAATGGAACAATTATGTTTGCTATATAACAATGAACAATGAAAGCTTAACACCAAACGATTCAATATTAATACGAGTGATCTTCACTATCACTAGGGTTACAAAGACCTTGAATCTTATGTTTCTAAGACTTGTGATATTGTTGTGTTTGTTCTATGTTCTTAACAGATATGAAAGTTCTAAATTAAGCACTATCAAAAGACACACACTCTCTATCTTAGCTAAGATCTTCCTTTTATAGTCAAAGGAAGATCTTTACAATATTGTTAAGTCTTTTCAATCAATATATGTCTACTACATGATTATCTTAAGTCGTGTGTAAGTAACCAAAGATACAACATGTATCTTACACATACAACTTGTATATGTATCTAGTCATGCACTTAAGAGTATACAACTTGTTTACTCAACACTTATACAAAGATATTTTCTACCAAACATATTTGACTTTTGTGCACTTATCCATCCAGCAAGCAGACTTAACATTCGAAGAGCAGACTTAATTTTGGTACTCACCAGAGTTAATCACTAGACTTAACCACCAGACTTAATATTCAAAGACCAGACTTAACCAGCAGACTTAATCAGGTACCAAGCAGACTTAACATTACTGCAACCAGAATTAATCATTTATGAGAATTTCCCGATACTTAATCTTCAGAATATTTAATTCCCAGCACAAATCATTACAACAGTCCTATCATCTAAACATAATACTTAGGGAAATGTACTCAGGCTTCCAAAATTCCCATGAGTTCCAATTTTGCTTTCTTAGACACCAACTTCTCCTTGTCGGGTCTTCCACTCATCATCCTTTCCATCAGCCTTATGAACTCTTCATTCTCAAGGCTCTTCACATGAAGTGCCATCAGCTTGTAGGCTAGAATAGTTGTTGTTTCCACCAGATGTATGTCACTGACTCTTTGGAAGGCCTGTTGACCAAACTCATCAATAAAGAAGATACAAAACTCAGGATTCTTGATCACTTTATTGGGAACGAACTTGACCCTTTCAGGAGAAATCCTGTTGCAGTGAAGAGCAGCTATAAATTGTTCAGGTTCTTGGCCTATAGCTTTCCTCTTCTTCCCTGTCTTCTGAGTTGGTTCAGGGATTGCTATTCCCTGAGAAGCAAGTGCTTTCTGATGATCAATCCCTAAGCTCTTGGCTACCCTTTCCAGTTCCTCATATTTGTTGCTCAGGGCAGCCAGAAAGTCAGTGACACACTTGTTCTGCTTCTTTCTCAGGATAGGCCCCATCATGTCCCATTCCTTGATCCCATATTATGAGAACTTGAAAGGTTTGTTCTTTTCAGACTTCCTTGGCCCTCTATGAACTGTGATAACGATAAGATCAGTGTTGACATGAATGGTCATGTCAGTAATGGGACCTTCACCCTTTGTCTTCGTCATATACTAGGCATACTTCTTATAGTTCTTCCTATTTCTTTCAGTGTTTAGCTTGACCTTAAGATTGTGTTCCTTGATTTGTTCAGCCTGAAGTTTGAGGAATTGTTCCCCTTTGATAACCTACTCAGTTTCCCTGATGACTTCCTTGGCCACTTTAGCAATCACTGGCCTACTGAGCCTTTCAGCCTTGAGCCTTTCCTCTTCATCCAAAATTGCGGCCACTTCTTCAGTGGTTTCCCTAAATCTTCTCCTATCATCTAGTATAATTTCCATGAGTACCGGTGCATCTGGGTCAGGAAGCACGTCTCTTGGTGCCTTTACCAATTTGGGAGGAGAATCTTTAGTTTCCATGATTCCCTTCCCTTTGTTAGTGGGAGGAGGTGTACTGAAAAAGGCTTCAGGGAACTCTGTAGTTGTAGTTGCTTCAGTGTGAATGAGAGTGGTAGCTGCAACAAGTGCAGAAGAAGTTGAGGTTCCTGGCATGTAGCTTTGTAGAGGAACAGCTTCAGTTGCAGGTTCAGGAACTGGTTCATCAGGTTTCTCCCCCTCAACAGATGCTGGAGCTTTAGGGTAAGCATCTGTTTACTGAGGAGCTGGGGGAACTTGAGAAGTCTGAGGAACTGATAGGATGATAGAGACCATGTTCTTGATTTCAGTGGTCTCATTCTTTAGGGTGGATATGTCAGCTGCCATGGTGACTTGAGCTTGGGAGAGTTCGGTCACCTTGGTGGTGTAGTGATGACTAGCGAAAAGTGTACCGCTTTTAAGGGGTCATTTAAGCCCTAAATCGTATTTATTTGATCAAATATTGCCCTAAATCGTTCCTTTTGTCATTTTAGGTACTTTGGAGAAGAAATCTGGAAAAGGAAGCATTTTGGACGTTTTTGGAGCATAAAAGTGAAGAAAACGACAAAGTCTCAAAATCGGCTGAAAAGTACCTTTGACGGCGTCAGGTATTGGTCCAGACGGCGTCATGGCTTGGCAAGAAAAAGGTGGATATGAAAATTACTCATGATAATCCAGAGAATTTTGCATGAAAAATCTGACGGCGTCACCCTTTAATGTGATCAAGGCCATCACGGTTTAACTTAAAGAGGGACGGCGTCAAGCTCAATTCTGATGGCGTCACCCCTTGATAGGCCAGAGCGGATTTTGGAGCACTAAAGAGGGACGGCGTCAGGAAGGCCATCCGGGAACCCTAAAAGCAGCGAGGTGACGGCGTCAGGATCTATAACGTGACGCCGTCAGCCCTTAATCTCTATATATAGTTTTGCAATTTTTTGTCATTAGTGTGGAACTTATTGTGTGTAACTTTGGAGGAGAAACCCTAGACGAATTTCTGCCATTTTTAAGGGTTTTCATACCCTTGGATCTCCCATGTTTAATTGAAGATAAGTAATCATTTAATCAATCAATATGTCTATGTGTTGTTTGATTATATCTTGTTCTTGTCTTTTATTTAACATGCTAGGCTAGATTTATCTTGTGTTTGCTTAGATCTAATGAAACCTAGCTATTGATTATTGGTTATTAGTGTGTTATTAGTTGTATTGGATGATTGTTCATCTATGTTAGGCTTAAGAAAACTGGCTAACTTCCTATTCGGTAACTTGCTTGAACGTCTTAAGAAACATGAACCAATGCGTACTAAGGTTTTTATGGTTGTATTTAATGCATGAGCGAATTCTAGTGATCCCATGTTAGGAGCTTCCTAGCCGGCTCGACATAGGAGTGAAGTAGGAGCTTATAGAGTTGGGGAAGTACGTACGCCACCCCACGATTGGTATTAAGGAATACACCCGTCATCCACGCAATTAATACACACTAATCAACCGGTAAAAGATAGTTAGGGAGTAAGGAAATCTAAGTAAACACATTTCTCTCCACATAAGTTTTACCAACCTTTTCATTTTCGTTATTTTATTTTATTTGCATTCGTAGTTATTTGGGTTAGTTGACTAGCAACTAATTCCGCCCACTCTTTCAAACCCGAGATTTTACTTGCTTTCATAAAAAATATAAAAATACAAAAAATAATCTTCCTTCACCCTTAGACCTAATTAGAGTAGTTTTTCATACCTAACGAACACTATTCCCTGTGGAGAACGATCAATCCCCCGTACTTACCACTACACTATACTACATCGGTCAGGTACACTGCCTGGTGGGGTTGTAAGCCTCTTGAGATCCCTCGAGAGGTAAAACCTGTTGTAATTTTGCAAAACCACGCATCAAGTTTTTGGCGCCGCTACCGGGGAATAGTTATTGTTTAGGTTGAATTTTTATTTCATTAGGTCTACTCACTAGATTCCTTTCTAGTGATATTTTTATTTTCTTTTTATTAGATTTCTTTAGTCTATCTTTTTCTTTGTGCCCTTTGTTTGTAAAACCATTTTCATTTGTCACCATGGCGGATGAAATTCCATTTAGATCATTAACAATAGAGGAACAATTACTTTACACGGATAGATTTGCTTCCTGTTGTTCCAATGAATTTTTAAGTGATCTTAGATATATACAAGAGGAGATGGGTATAAAGTTTGATAGGTTTGATGAATTATGTGCATGTGTGGCTTCTATTAAACAATCATTGTTAGGATCAACTCCTTTTAATAAGACCCTTTGGAAAAATTTTGAGGAAAGCCTCCTAACCGTGAACCATAAGTTTAATGAATTAATGGGTTCGTATACATCACAACTTGAGGAAACAATTGAGGAGGATTTAGCCAAACATGAGCATATTGAGCAAAAAGACCTAGGTTTTATGATCAATGACTTTGAATCTCAAGGAACACATGATGAATCCTTTAGGCAAATTGAACATAGTAATCATGTTATCGGGGAAGATTCTTATGAATCGGACTTAGAACTTGAAATGGCTAGAGAAGGATTTGAGATACTTAGGAACATGTTTGGGTTAGATTCTACTAAAACACATGATGTGGATATAATTGATATAGAGACAAGGAAGGATGAGGTAAATAACACAAACCTACAAAGTACCCCACAAGTCCTACCATCATTCGAGGCATACACACCGCCCGTGACTTACCCGGAAGAAGTAGAAGAGACTTTAGGAATCCCGATGGAGGTAGAACCTTTGAACCAAACACAACTAGAGGATATAGGTTTGAATGCTTATAGTGATCACAACCTTACTCTTAGTTCTAGGGGAGTTCCTAGTTTTGCTGAACCGGAGCCTAAACCAAAACCGTTACCTAATCTTCCATCCTTAGATGTGAACTTAGGAATTGAATTAGGTCTCGACCCACCCAGCAAACCATATAGTTCGGGTAGTTTTATGTTGAAGGTAGTAGACTCTAAGCCTTGTAGAGAGGAAGCTGACATAGGAGTGAACCATGACCTTACATACTTACATCACCCATTCATGATTAATCACAAGAAACACTATGGGTTTAAACCGGGTTTATTAGGTCAAGATGGATTCCCAACTAGGAGTCTCTCGAAGTTGATAGAAGATGATCCCTTTCTAGGAGAAAACTTCAATTCACCCATTGACCCAATTGAACTAAGTAAGGTTATGATGATTGAATCCCACATCTTTGAGCATATAATTCATCCACCACTCTTTCCTCACGTGGCATACTCATACCGAGTCGGTGTGTATCACTACTTCCACCCGCACTTAATCCTAAATGTAGGGAAAACCTCCCCTATTTTTGTTAAATAAGGGTAGAGTCAGGCTCGTGACTCGAACAAAAACAAGCGCTTCTTGGGAGGCAACCCAAGCTTTATTTGCTTTGTTTGTTTATTTATTTGTTTGTTTGATTTTATTTATTTCCGTATGTGTGTTTAATTTTTATTATTATTGATTCATGTTCCAAACTAAATTTGTGAAAATGCTTTATCTTGTTTTTAACTTCGTCTTAACTACATATAAAGGTATTTTGCAAAAGTGAAGTGTAAGGGAAATCCAAATCGGTTTATTAGAACAAATGAACATGAATCGTAATAATAATAAATTAACATACATATTCGTATTTGTTTGGGTCAAATGCTTGTATCGAGTCATAATGATGTTTTGCAGGATTTCCAGGAAGTAAGGTAGAGGTTTTTCCAGAAATTTTCCGGAAACTTAACATGAAAATTCTGTCAGATAATTTCTGACGGCGTCAGGCTTTACAACCTGACGGCGTCAGATTTGAATTTTCTGAAATATTTGAAAGTTTTGTTTCCATAAAAAGTTTTTATTAAATCTATAACTTATAAACTCCAGGAATCTGCAAAATTATCATTCCACAAGCATTATATCCTTATATATAAAATTTATCCCGCCGATGTTATGCTGGTTTTCGTGTTTGTTTTCTCAGGTTTAACAGGTTATTTTGGACAAGAAGATGTATGTGGAATCAAGCTTTTGGCGATGCATTAGTCATAAAGCTTCTACATTCTCTTTGGAAGAAGATCTAACCATGTTGCCACATTATCCACCGAGCGAATCAGGGGAGTATTTGATTTCATTCTTTTACCTTATTTACTTTTACATTTGTTATTTGAACATTGGGGACAATGTTCATCTTAAGTGTAAGGGGGGGGGGTAAAAGTACGATTCTTTAGAGAATACAATTACGCTTGATTTTTGTTTATTTGATGGTAGATGTGTAATAAAACTGAGATAAATACCTGTTAGGGCAATTTTAGTGCCAAATTTAAAATTTTTTACAACATATAGGAGTGAAACTTTGATCTTAATAAGCGTCTCACGGATAGGAGTTATATGACTAGCACAAAAACCGTACCACTAAAAAATTTTCCACCCCCAAATATGTGAGGTTCGCCCCTAGAATTGGTAGGAAAAGCATTTATGCTATGATGTGTGTACCGGTAGCACTTAGATTCTAGAACTTGCGTTAGGACCATTCCGAGGCCACAAGTGAGACTACATTCGTGTAGTAAGATTTACTACATGATAAGAGGCATTAGGATTAACCCATTGTTTTACACCTGTGTTTTTGTTATAATTACTTTGGCTACATTGGTCAAGTAATTATCCCACACCCTTTGCGTTGTACTCATTTTTAGTACACGATACCCCTAGTACACCCCTCAGAGCCTATCTTTTCATTTCGACCTTTAAGCATTTTACTTAAAGGAAGAATTTGTTTACACCCCACTTAAATGTACACCCAAATCGCCTTAGCCTACCTTGTATACACTCATTTTTAGTGCATTATTGTGACAACATTTGTTTTAACCCAAGTTAATTATCTAATTGATTACATGGTTGCTAAGTCGAGTCATATCCTTGTACATATTGTTTTGGGACGATTGGAACTCATGGGTAAAGTACTAGTGTAATGGAGTAATGGGGAAGAACATCATTTATTACCCCCATATGTGCTAAATATTTTAAAAGTACTCCAAGTTTTTCAATTATCTTAATTCGAGTCATTAGAGTAGTATTTGTAAAGTTATGTAAAAGTTCAAGTGTAAGGGGAATGCAATGCCCCTATGATGTATTATTTTGGATGGTAGGGCAAAAGTGTATGCAAAAAAAAAAAAAAAAAAAAAAAAAAAAAAAAAAAAAAAAAGAGAAAAAGAAAAATAGAAAAAACATACGGACTACCATCCCGTTTTATTTTATGTTTTTGTTATTTTATTTCATTAGCTTAAATCGAGTCGAGTCTTGGCTTAGCAACATTGTATAGTACATGTAATTGATCAAGATCTTTAACTCGCCACCAGTAAAATATCCCTTATCCAACAAAACCGTGTTTACCTTATCCCTACACCTAACGTTATAACCCGTTTAAAAGCCCTCTTTGATAGTTTATCTTTGGTGCTTACGCCTAGTGGAGGAGGTTTTCGATCCTTTCCCAAGCCTATGGTAATCTATTTGCTATGACAGGTAGTGAGAGATATTATCCGTTTTCATTTATGAGATTTATTTTGATGACACCTGAGAGATGTGAGTATCTAAACACTACTTGTGAGGTGCTAGTTTGTAATCTCCGTGCTTATTATGATTAGAGTGGAACGACTATTTGTTGTAATTACTTTTATATTAGCATTAAATGACCCCTAACTTGTATTTTGATTAGAATAAAAGCGCATTTGCTTGAGGACAAGCAAATCTCAAGTGTAAGGGTATTTGATGAAGCGAAAAGTGTACCGCTTTTAAGGGGTCATTTAAGCCCTAAATCGTATTTATTTGATCAAATATTGCCCTAAATCGTTCCTTTTGTCATTTTAGGTACTTTGGAGAAGAAATCTGGAAAAGGAAGCATTTTGGACGTTTTTGGAGCATAAAAGTGAAGAAAACGACAAAGTCTCAAAATCGGCTGAAAAGTACCTTTGACGGCGTCAGGTATTGGTCCAGACGGCGTCATGGCTTGGCAAGAAAAAGGTGGATATGAAAATTACTCATGATAAGCCAGAGAATTTTGCATGAAAAATCTGACGGCGTCACCCTTTAATGTGATCAAGGCCATCACGGTTTAACTTAAAGAGGGACGGCGTCAAGCTCAATTCTGACGGCGTCACCCCTTGATAGGCCAGAGCGGATTTTGGAGCACTAAAGAGGGACGGCGTCAGGAAGGCCATCCGGGAACCCTAAAAGCGGCGAGGTGACGGCGTCAGGATCTATAACGTGACGCCGTCAGCCCTTAATCTCTATATATAGTTTTGCAATTTTTTGTCATTAGTGTGGAACTTATTGTGTGTAACTTTGGAGGAGAAACCCTAGACGAATTTCTGCCATTTTTAAGGGTTTTCATACCCTTGGATCTCCCATGTTTAATTGAAGATAAGTAATCATTTAATCATTCAATATGTCTATGTGTTGTTTGATTATATCTTGTTCTTGTCTTTTGATTAACATGCTAGGCTAGATTTATCTTGTGTTTGCTTAGATCTAATGAAACCTAGCTATTGATTATTGGTTATTAGTGTGTTATTAGTTGTATTGGATGATTGTTCATCTATGTTAGGCTTAAGAAAACTGGCTAACTTCCTATTCGGTAACTTGCTTGAACGTCTTAAGAAACATGAACCAATGCGTACTAAGGTTTTTATGGTTGTATTTAATGCATGAGCGAATTCTAGTGATCCCATGTTAGGAGCTTCCTAGCCGGCTCGACATAGGAGTGAAGTAGGAGCTTATAGAGTTGGGGAAGTACGTACGCCACCCCACGATTGGTATTAAGGAATACACCCGTCATCCACGCAATTAATACACACTAATCAACCGGTAAAAGATAGTTAGGGAGTAAGGAAATCTAAGTAAACACATTTCTCTCCACATAAGTTTCACCAACCTTTTCATTTTCGTTATTTTATTTTATTTGCATTCGTAGTTATTTGGGTTAGTTGACTAGCAACTAATTCCGCCCACTCTTTCAAACCCGAGATTTTACTTGCTTTCATAAAAATATAAAAATACAAAAAATAATCTTCCTTCACCCTTAGACCTAATTAGAGTAGTTTTTCATACCTAACGAACACTATTCCCTGTGGAGAACGATCAATCCCCCGTACTTACCACTACACTATACTACATCGGTCAGGTACACTGCCTGGTGGGGTTGTAAGCCTCTTGAGATTCCTCGAGAGGTAAAACCTGTTGTAAGGTTGCAAAACCACGCATCATGTAGTGACTGACTAGCTCATTATGTTTAGTAGAGAGCTGGTCAAAGGCTGATGAAATATGCGTCAGGCATCCCTGGGTATCAGATAATGTCTTCTGAATGGCTTCTTGCTGAGACTTGAGAGGTGTAAGATCCACCTCTTTAAGGAGCTTGAGAAGCTCAGTAATGTTAGAGGAGGTGGTCTTCTGAGAATCCATGAACTCAGTCAGCTTGGTAATGAGAACTGGGTCATCCTTGAACTCTTCTTGAATTGTACTGAGAGTTTGCAGCACATTGTGGAATTGTGTGTCCTGTTCAAAGCCCAGTTGCTCAATAGAGGTCCTCAGGTCACTAATATGTTTATCAATGGAAGCAGCGACCTGATGAAGTTTACCGTGAGAGCCTTCAACAGCAGCCCTGAAGTCAACATAAAAGGCTGCTGATCTCATTGAAGAGGGCAGTGTTGGATTTTCTGAGGAACTTTACTAACTGCCTTTCAGTAAGAGGTAGAACATTGGCATACTTTTTCAAGTAGTCAGTAGTTGCAGGAGCAGATTCTGAGGTGCCTGAGGAGTTGCCTGATGATGATGATAATGAGGTAGGGTGGTGATGGGATGCTTGTTCCTTAGGAGGAGGAGATGAGAATGGTTGTTCAGTGTGCTGAGGAGAGTTGTAAGCTTCAGTGTCCATGTTATCCCCAGCAGCAAAAACCTCATCATCCCTAAATTCGACCATTTCTTCTTCAGATTCTTCATTGATTAGCATTTGGAGATCAGCAAGAGTAGGAACCAGGTTAAGATCCGGCTCCCTCTCAGAAAAGGGCTCGCCTTTGTTTTGGCCAGGTCCTGACCCCTCTAGGTGAACAGAGTGGGTTTTCTCTGCCTGGTCCGCAGAGTCAGTTCCCGAGATGTGCGTAACTCCATGGGGGTGTAGGTGCCATATTAGCTGGTGGTCGTATGCCCCCTGAGTCTTTTTCACCTGAGGTGCCTTCAGGAACTGCTAGGTTTTCTCCAGTACCATCACTAGTCAATAAGGTTTTGAGGTCCCCCTTTCCATCAGGGTTGTACTTCCCTGATAAAGATATAGGTACCGTTACTCCCTGATACCCTGATTGTGATTGATCAGAGCCGTAAGCAGGATGTGAAATGTTGGGTCCCCCTTTTCACCAAGGTTGTGCTGCCTTGATGAAGATTTAGATACCAGTCCTCCCTGAGACTCTGATTGTGATTTTTCAGAGCCGTAAACTGGATGTGAGGGGGTGTGGGTCCCCTTCTAGGTAGAGTAGTGCTGCTCTACTGAGGATATAGGACCCTTTTCTCCCTCAGGCAAAAGTGGTGATTTACGAATGCCTTCATCGGGAAGTGAGGGTTGGATGGTTCCTGAATCCACTGACTTGTATATGTCAGTAGATTCTTTATGAGAGGGTTTGCCCGAGGACCCTGTGTATGATTTCTCAGTGCCCTCCGTTGAAGGTTGTTCTTTGGCCAATGGAGTATGGGTCTCCTCTATAGGTGTCTCAGTGGGTTGGGCCTTATTTTTGAGCCTCTTTTTAGGCTTTGAAGCAGAGGTCTCAGTGTCGAGTGGTTTGGGTTTAACCACCTTCCTGGACCCCTTCTTCTTTGTCTTCTTCTCCTTCTTGGAAGGAGAAGGCACTGGTGATATAGCCTCCGCACCCTGAATGACCATCAACATGTATGTGGTCAGGGCGACTGGTGTAACCTCAGTGAGGTCTCTAGAGTAATTGGCCTTATGTAAGACAACAGGGTAAGATCCCTGTATATTTGGCCTAATGTACTCAGAGCCTAATAAGTCCCGAAGCACATAGGAAATGAACCTAGGGTAAGACATGTATCTTTGCCTGGATTTCCCTGATAGCTTGACTATGAGGTCTTTGAAGATTATTTCTCCAATGTCTATTTTTCTACCCTCCAGGAGACTGAACACTATCATTTGTTGAGCAGTGTTCAATTACTCCGTGGAGGACTTATTCCCACCAAGGACCTGAATGACAAAGGTCATCAATATCCTCTAGAGTGCAGAAAACCAGGTTTTGATGATTGGGGCTTTGGCCAATAAAGTCCCTAGGGCCACATCAGGGTGTTTATCGTCATGTGGCCCAATTACAAGCAATTCGGCTTTTACTTTACTTTCAGTGGGCTGAGGGTCAAAGTTCTTAGTGAAATCAAGGCCTGTGACTTTGATGAAGGTTTGGTAGTCTAGGGAGAGGGTCTTTCTCCCATTCTTCACTGAGAACGTGATGATGGAGTCCTTGGTAACATCAGGGTTGGTGACCACCGCTGTACACCTGAACTCCCTCAAATAGTCATGGTATATGACTAGGGGTGTCTTGGTAAATGTCGTTGAGAGAAAGCAATTTTGCAGGTATTTTACCATGTCCTTATAGGCCAGAAATTTTTTCGAATAGCCAAAATTCCCTACGACATTGTTTTTGGTCAAATCCATGCCCTCTAGTTGGAATTCCACATTAGGGGCGTAGGTAATAGCCTTAGAAGCAGCCATTATAAAGGAAGGTCTTGGTTTTGGAAAGAAAAAAAAGTTATGGTTTTAAGTTTAGAACACACACACAAGTTTTGAAAAAAGGCAAGAGTTTGATTAAAAAATTTCAAAGCGTGTGTGTGTTATTTCATTTGTGGGTATTTATAGGGAAGTAGAGAGAGGGTAGTTTTTGCACTAAGCGAATTTTACTCAAAAATTTAAAAACTATTTGGTAAAAATGTTTGATATCCGCATTAAATGCCACATCTCCACTTTACTGGGTTTTGCGCAACTGCCAAGGTGAACAGTTGTGCCATCTGCAAAAAGTGTATTTTGCAGTGTGACATCACCACATATAATATCAAAGGATATTGTATGTGTAAAACCCTAAAATTCCACTCATGTGAAATTCCCATTTTGCCCCTCTAAAATTTTGAATTTTATAAGATCATGAAAATAACTAAACGAGAACATTATGTTTTTAAACTAAGTATGAGAATTAACTACATGTCATTTAAAACATTACGTTATAATTAAATTTCACCTTAGAATTTTAACGCCCTAAAACTTGAGTTAACAATTTATTTATTATTACCCTAAGTATAAATAATTAAATTAATGTATCTTATACCTTATACTAAGAAAATAAATATACACTATCCAGATTTGAGTAATTTAAAATCTCGTACATGTTTTCTTCAATACATCAAATTAACTGATTTCTATTAAAATTTGTTCGCACGATTTTCTTTATTTGTAATGATCCGAAATTACTAACTTCTCGTTAATACGTTGCCATTCTTCTCACACGTTTGCTATATTTGGAGAAGATATGAACTTATCAATATCTCTTTAGTTACTTCACACTATCCAAACTTATTCTTTATTCCCTATGCATCACACATACGCGATTATAACCCTCCAAATAGATTTATTAAATTCCATATTTGCCGTGAAGCATACAGCTAATATACGCATATACCAAATCAAATATCCACTTTCTATTCTTCTCTCTAATGCCCAGTCAAACCACGAAAATATATATGTATATTCACGTTCAAAAAGGAAACCGTTAGAGATTTTAATGGGTCAATAATCATGCCCGTATTGAGATCCTCATTTTCAGCCATGATGCGCTTTTAAACCCCTTGATCATCTTGATCTCTTTGATCATTCTCGAACAAAAACAGCAGCCCCAAAACCCATTTGAAATCACTGTGAGCCAAGGAGAGTTTAATTCGCCACAAACTGAGTTCGAGCCGCATCAAACAGTACTCGAGTTAACGTTCATGTTCGAGGCATCCGTGCTCGTGTTCGCGACCATGTTTGGTTTTGGGTTCACGTTGATCATTCAAGTTAGAACTTCGGATCGGGCTGAGTTTCGGTTTGGCTTCACATCTCGGTTTGAGTTCACGATGGGGATGGCTAAAGTCGATTTACCGTCTGTGACCATGTTCGAGTTAGTGTTCATACCCATGTGGTTTCGAGCTATTATCGTCTTCCTCATAGGGTCTGCTGGTTCGAACCTTGAAGCCTGTTAGGGTCGGTTCGTGACTAGTTTGTGTTCGTTACGTATGGGTCTTGGTTAGTGATCGGTACGAATACGTTTATGTGTACCTTGGGTTTGTGGGTCGATTTTACCTCGTCAAACTGGAGCTCGTATTTGAACTGGTTAAGTTGGATTTTTGGTTCCATCATTCTCGTTGGCTTTTGCATGCTTGGTATGGAGGTACAATTTTTCATGCATGAGAATATCTTATTAGTCATATATAAGAATATCTGTTTAACCATGCATGAATCTGTATGAATCAATATCTATATTTGCGAGAACTCCATATGATTATTAATTCTTAATTGCATACACATTCTAAATATAGTCGAGAATCAACAAATAATGAATGACGTGCTTTGGTTCCGTAATAAAATGATTTTGTAACAAGAAACTTTATATAAACCATGCATGAAATATATAGAGTAATAATAAACCGATATATGTGTTTAAGCGGGTGGTTTTGGCGATTAAAAGATTGGAACATGCATAGTAATATATTGTTTAATAGATCGAGAAGTGTACATATGGGTTGGGGGTTAAGACATGTTAACGAATTATGAAAGTTGGAATTATATAAGTTACAAACATGTACGTCGAATCGGATTTCGGATGTTTAAACGGGTCATGTGACATAAAGAGCTCCATATAATGAGAATAGCAAGTTCATTCAATATTTATATTTACTATACTGTATGAATCAATATAATGAATCTGTTTGCATCTGTTTTAAATGTAATGAAAGGGACTTTCATAATATGTTATGTTCTGCCTTTTCAACAAATATATTTAGCCTTTTCGAAATGTTATGGTTCCTATTAGTTCATAAATGAGATTTTAAAATAAGACTTGAATATCATCTAAACTAAAGCATGGCATGCATACTAAAATTAAGAGTTCATGCAAATTGTTTACTGATTGAGTGTTTAAAAGTATAAGTATGACATTATTTTCATATTAGAATTATTTTGTAATATAAGGGTGTACATTTTGTACCCATTTAAAGTATACAATAGATAAAAACAAATCAATATAAATTATATAAATGACATCTTCGTAATATAAGAATAATATAGTGGTGTTTAGGCTCCTAAATAAATAAATAGTTCTTAAATAATAAGACGATCATGTATTCGTGTAGTTTAGCTGAAGAAGGAGTCTGATTCCGATCTTTATGTTTCTGTTTGCACTTGCGGTCTAAGGTACAGATATTCTGACCTTATCTCTTAAGGTTTCTCATGATTCGTACACATCTTTTGATATTGTTTTGATTATGATGCCTATGATCTGAGCCTCCTTATTGTGGCTTTCTTACATGATCTATGTCTTTGCTATGTTCCCTTAGAATTGTGAACCTTTGATATGAACCTTTGCTTTGAACCTTTGATATGAACCTTTGCTTTGAACCTTTGATATGAAACTTTGACATTTGGACTTTGATTATGACTCTTTGATGACTTAGACATTTGACTTTGATATGATATGACATTTGAACCCTTCAGTTTGATACCCGAGCCAAATTTGTTTCCTAGCCATGAAGGTAACATGGCCGTGTCATTGATGCACCAATGGCATGACTCTAGTGTGGTTGAGTGATGTTCCACACCGTCCCTTTTTGTTATATGATTATGAGCTCAAGAATATATATGTTTGGCCACTATGATTTGTTTACAGGGGCGTATGGATGCATCCTAGATTTGATTTGTTAGTGGATTTAACATGATATGATATGATTTGATTTGGTGACTGATGCTGTGTGCAATACACGTCTTTCACATGTTCGGGAGCTAGCTACTCCATGGTTACTATGATATTTGATTTGATTTGTTTGGGCTCGTGGTAGATTACTGACCTTTCCTTACCTTTGATATCCATTTGTTTATGCCTTCTATTTCCCCAATGCACTATATGATATTCTTCGTTCCTTATCTTTTGCTTTGTTTGTATATATCTGTTCACTGGGCTTTTTAAGCTCAGCCGCATTTCTTTTCCTGCGGCAGGTTTTAGTTGGAAGCTGGGTTATGAGTGGAGAGTACTTTAGACTTAGAAGACTATACCTTGATAGCTATTCTGGATTAGAGATAACTAGAAGTGATTATATTTTTAGACTTAGTATTTATTGTTGTTCTCTTTTGTAACCTTGTATTTCAGAATTTCCCTTTGTAACCTTTGAGATTCATTTGTATTATTTAAGTCATATGCTGGTGTTTGCTTTGATATGTCACCATAACGTAATACTTCTACCCTTATCGGGTTGGGGTGTTACAATTATGGTATCAGAGCCCAGGTTGCGACTTGTAGTACATTAAACCTTGACCTGTGAAGTTTGGACCCTTAAGTTTCCACTGTAGGCGCTCATAAGACAACCTTTGAGAATTTGCTTTAGGATTTCCCCATAGGAACTTAAGTTATTACCGGTGAGGGATGGGTAGACTAGGGCATCTATGTAAGTAGCATTGCTTCCGCATCACTCTGATTCGTGCCTCTGCCCTTAGCTATGTCTTATAAGAACTTTGATTCGGAGATTTGAAAGTTTTGCAACCTAAGCTTAGTAACCAAGTGAGTTTGGAATACCTCGAAAACTAAATGGATACCTTACACCATTTAAGTTTCACCATCTGATTTTGATCTCTAATTCCGATCTGTTTGATAAACAGTTTGATACCTTTCCGACCATCCCGAAGGTCATTCAACCATAATGTGTTTGACACATTCTATGAATTCATTACTCATGCCGGATACGAAATGTATCATCTGATACTACTTGAATATGCATAATCCATTACTACTCCTATGAGAACTCTGGAAATTGTTAACCACATATATAGGAAGATTTGTTTCCTTCCTACGAATGATGAATTTTGTCTGTCAATCAGTCCTTTTGGAAGAATATGATGTTATTACTATCTCAGTATGGATTTGTTAACTGAACATGATGATGTTGACTACGAACATCCTATACATCTCACTTTTGACAATTATACTATGTTCGTATCACCGATGATACACACTCTACCTGTCACTTGTGCTAAAGAGCTAACAAGATCCCAACACTTTGAACAGTTCGCTTATCTATCTCAAACACTTTGATAAACCATGTACTTGACTCTGATATATGAACTATCCGTCTGGTTGACGACTGTATTCGTGCTATGAATCCGTTTACTTTGATATATTTGATTTTTAAGTCTTTTGGTTATGGGTTGGCTGGTGATGAATGTGTAAATACTTATCATTTTTGTCATATCTGAACTGCCAAAACATCCAAAAACACTCAGAAATGCATCAAAATGCTGAAAATATCCCAGGATTGTGTTTTATATGTTTCAGATGCAAAATGAGTAAAAACAGATAAAAAATGAACAAAGTTTGCAAAATTGGCAGTTTCAGTCCCCAAGCTTTCATAAATTGGCAAATCTAGTCCCTGGAATTCAAAAATGTGGAGTTTTATCATTCAAGGTCCCTGAAATATTCTAAGTTGTAAAAATTGGTCCTTGAATGATTCTTTGGGCAAATTACAGAAAAGGTCCCTGAACTTTTGAAAAATGGCAATTTTGGTCCTTTGTTTTTTTTAAAAATGGAAAAATGCAAAATTGATCCTTGTGTTATTGGATTGTGGCAACATTGGTCCTTGTGAGCAGTTTGGAGTGTGTACAGCTTCAGTCCTCATCTTTGGGAAAATTACATAATTGGTCCTTGTTACTTAATAAACCAAATGGACCCTTTATTAAATCATAATCCAAATCCAATCCAAAACACATCCAACCCAGCCCAACCATAAAACCCTTGACCCGGCCCAATCCCAACTTAAATAAATACCAGGGTTTGACCCCAGTCAAACCCAGTCAAACACCTCCTTCTTCCTCACATCCCCGCCAAACCATCACTGCTCCAATACCACTTCACCTTTACACCTCAACACCTTCCAACTCATCCCCCAGCTCACTAATCTCTCCCCTCCACCTCGACAAACACCCAAAATCCATTAATTAGAAAAACCTGCTAATGGTATTTTTCCCGCCAAAATGACACTTGTACGATTGTGATGAAATTGATGAAATCAAAGGCTCAGAAGTGGTGGGAATCACTCAGAGATGTCGACAAAGAGATAATAGTCTATAAAGAAAAGATGGGAAGCAATGTGAGAGAGTATCTAGTGTAATTTAGTTAATCTTAGCTCGAATTAGATAATCTTTCAATTTCAGTGTAAACTTTAGCTTTCAAGTACTTTTTCAAGCAATCTTATTGTAATATTAAGCTTTTTCAATCATCAATTTCAAGGTTAAGTATCAAATTCAGTGTATGCAATTTCTTGTTCAAATCTCATGTTTCTTTGGATGTTGTTTATAGTGTTGTTTCTGGACTCATAAGACCACATAAGCTCCTATATAGCTTATAAAAGCTATTAGTAATCCTTAAAATCAGTTAGTAATAAAAAATCAAAAATACAAAAAAAGGTCAACAAAAGTCAAAGTTCAGGTTTCATGATGATCATGGATGAAGCAGGGTAAATTCTGGATTGCCCTTGGGTTAGTGGCCTTGTGGAAGGCTTATAGGAGTGTTCTATTGGTCCTTGTTCTTGGTTTTTCATCTGGAGTCATTTGTAAGCAAAGTTCTCAATTTTTGGCATTTTATTGTATCTCTGAGTTTCATGCTTGTTCTGCTATTGTTTTATGCTTAAATGATCTTATGGAATGATATTATGAGTTCTGAGATCAGTATTGTTGGTTAATTCTGTTAGTTGCTTTGAAAATTCATAAAATCAGTAACTTTAAGGACTGTTTGGATCTTACTGATTCAGTGGTGTTGCTGACTGTTTGAGTTGTTATTTCTTGTTGTTACTTATCACACTAGGTCATATTAGAACAAATAAACCATAATAACCAGTAGCCATTTGATAAAAAGTCAAAGTTTACTTTAATCTCATCTTAGTTGTTATCTGTTAAAAGTTAAAGTGCCATTTTCATAATTTTAGCTCATTAGTTGATAACCTAGCTTAATTTCAACTCTAATTAGCTTGTTTTATCATAATCAGTAAGAGAATCTAGCTTAAAGTTCATAAAAGTCAACTGTTTAAGTTTTGCTTAGAAAGTCAAATATTTGCCCTGTGCACCCAGAAAAATCAGATTTTCATAAGCTTGCATAAGCTTCAATACTTGTCCTTAGCTTATAATTTTTGGTTCTTTGTGTAGCTTATCAACCCATCTTCAAGTTCCAATAATAATTTTCCCCTTAATAGCTTATTTGATAGGGCTGCAATCAGCTCTAAACTTGTCCCATTTTTCAGTATGTACTGAGTTCTCAGTATTTGGGCATCTTTTCATAAGCTCATCATAAGCTCTCTAGTGGACCACACAGTGAGAGCTTTAGCTTTTTGAATACCCCACCAGCCCATCTACATACATCAGTGCTTATTTTAGGCTTAGGAGCTTTTGCCCCTAGCTTAATTTGCTTTCAAAAAAGACTGCAGGCCTGAGTATTTAACTGAGTGGAATTTGGATTGCTTATTGGCTTAATCTGAGCTTATCAGTGAATCCCTTTGTCCCTCTTTGTTCATTTCCAGTTTATTTAACTTATTTACACCTTATTTTCCCTTTGTTTCAAGCTTGTAGCTTATTTTGAGCTTAATTCCCATTTTGAGCTCATAAGCTCAACTGTTTAGCTCATTAAGTTGCATATTGCTTATTTTTAAGTTTTAAAATTTTTGTCTTCATTAAAGTTGTTCATTTTCAGTAGTATAACAAGTTTGTAGTATAAAGTTTTAGATAAAAACCACTTTTAAGAAAGTGATAGCTTCTATTTAAGAAGCTTGAGCTTTTTAGCTTATTTTTCTGCTTTTCAATTAAGCACTTTCTGTTTTTATAATTTTCTTACCTTTCTGTCACCATAGGATAATTATAGAAAAAGTTTCATAATTTTCTGAGTTTGGTTAGTATTTATTAGAATTTAAAATAGTTAAAAAATATTTAAAATAGTAATTAAATCATAATAAATAGAATTTTAATCAGAAAAATATAAATCCAATTTTCATAATTTTCTTTTGTCATTTTTAATCTAGGAAAAATATAATTGTATTATTAAACCTTAAGAAAATCAAAAATAGAAATATAGTGATAGCTTCTATTTAATAGAATTTATCTTTTTAAATTTTAATTAAGTATTTTTCATTTTTATAATTTTCTTATCTTCTTGTCACCTTAGAGTATTTATATAAAAATTTTCAGATTTTTCTTTGATCTTTTAGTATTTATTAGAATTTTAATTAGTTTAAATAATTATTAAATAGTTTTTAATTAATAATAATTAATTAATAAGTCAAATAAATAATTTTCTTTTTCCAATAATTTTCTTTTCTTATTAGGATTGTAAAAATATAATTTTCATATCCGTAGGCCTTTTATTTATTAAATCTCACTTTTTATTTTGTACTTTTACTTTTATTTAAAGTTAAACGTACGTTTTTAGACTTTAGACGTTTTAAGTAATTTGGTTCCCTTTATTTATTTCAATAGCTTGTTTTAAGCTATTCTCTTTTATTTCCTTAGTTCAATAATTCCAAAACCCTTTCCTATTCAATTACACTTGATCACAAGCCGTTTTTAAAACACAATTTCACATATCGCTGGGACTTAAACGACCCGGGGATAAAACTATACTCCTTGGTTAAAATTGTCCTCAATTGGTTTGAATTTGTTTGACCACATCCGTGGTTAATTTAAGTTGACTGTTTTAGGAGCAATCAAATTTTGGCGCCGCTGCCGGGGAGGGGTGCTGCGTGTTCTAAACGTTTTGCAGTATCGTGTCTTTGAACCCCAATCTGTGTATATCTTCTCTCTTTTGTATATTCATCATATATAAAGCAAAACGCTTGTGAAGTTAACTCATTTAACGGATCAAGTACCAAAAATATCGTATTTCAATTCCCCATAAACCATATAAAAAAAAAAACAAAAATATTTTCTTTTCTTTTCTATAAATAATATCATATAAAAAAATAGAGTAAATTACACCGTTCGTCCCTGTGGTTTGGGGTCATTTTCACTCTAAGTCCCTATTTTTTTTTTTTTTTTTTTGCTTTTTTAGTCCCTCAATAGTTTAAAACGCACGCCGTGGGTCCCTAACTCATTATTTGACTAATGCCGTTTGTTGACCGGCAAGTAAGCAGGGGTAATTTAGTCATTCTATCCGTACTTCACTCTTTATACTTTACTCTTCACTCTCCACTCTCCACTCTCCAATCAATACAAAAGACAGATCCATACTTCACAAATCAAACAACAACCCAAATCGATCCAAACTCCAATCAAATCACAGATCCAAACTCCAATCAAATCTTGTTGTCTTCTTCAAATTTATCCTTAATCCGAATCAAGAACGCGTTTTTTAAAGCTTCAAGATCTGAAAGATGGTCTCGGGTAGGTGTCAACATGTTTATTTCGTGTTGATTTTGATCTTTGAACGAACCAAGAAAGGATTGTAACATCTTTGTTATAAATCCTTTCCTTTTTTTTTCGGATATTAAGGAAGCTTTGCTTCCAAAATGATCAATGATGGTTTTAAAGTTCAACCTTAAAATCTTTTAAAGATTGGTATAAGAGTTGACTGAATCTGAGATCTCTTTATTTCATTTCGTTTAAGTTTGAGTCTTGAAAGTTTGTGGCATGAGATGGAGTATGAGATTAGTATAGTGTCGGAGTTGGATATTGGTTGTGTTGTTGGTTGTAGCCGTGTGATGGAAATGATGTTGTTAGTCATTTGGGTTGGTGTTTAGGGCGTCGTATGAAGTTAAGAGTTGATTGTTTGCACTATTATAAGTAAAGAGTTACTTGCGGGTCCAAAGGTGGTTATTGTGCCGCCTAACTCACCAAACCCTGTTGCTGCTGACTCTATTGAAGGGAGGTCTACTCTTCATCAGTACTTCAAGCTTTTCCATGAGAACTATGTGGAGTATGCGCATAAGGTAAACATCACAACCTATTACCCATTTACTTGTGAATGGGTTGTTTTGAATTCTTATTTGTAAATAGGTTAAATCAGAACCTTAGCTTAAAGGGAACCAATCAAATGATTTGAACAAGTAATGCATACAACTTACTAGTTTACCTTATGAATCTTAATGGTGTCAATGTTATATTGGTTCAAGAACCTGTTTTCTGTTCTTTATCATCTGAAGTATGATATCTTGATATGGCAAATACACTTTTTTAGCTATATAACAATAATGTCTTTGTGGGTATAATAGTCGTGATGTATTAAGCTTGGTACTCAAATCACAAGACTAATTTATGGTTTGTGGTTTCTTAGGTTTACTTTGAGCTTAAACACCATGGGCCTCAACTGAAGAAAATAATTGATGAACAACATGCTCGTTTACGTGAGGCACAACAAAAGCTAGCAAAAGTTGAAGGGAAACAAGAACAGTTGGAAGACCGAATAGATCATGCAATTCAGACCCATGGTCTCTTGGAAGAGCGGTTGTTAAAACTAAGAAACTTACCTGGGATTCACAAGAAACCATTGTCGAAAGCTGAGCGAGAGTTTAAGATGGAGCTTGGTAAGTTGTCCTCTTCATATTCGATAATGGGTCAAAATGGGTTCAGGCTAAAACGGGTCATTTTATCACCTCAAATCTGCAATTGAGAAACTTTCTATTGTCAACAGCGAGAATACAAAAAAAGTCAAACTTGTGGATTCTGCTTTGAGAAACCGCGAAAGCACCGGTTGAGGAAGATAGTGGTGGTTGTGGCCGGAGATAAGGAACCAGAGAGAGCTTGTCACATATTTTTCTTTGTCTCTTGGTAGCAAGATAAATGTAAGCTAGATCAATGTTTATTTTGTTCTCATCACTTCAGGCTTTCCTTCAAGTTGTGCTAATCAGCCACACAAAGATTTGTATTGTATTATTCACATTGTTTGACTAGATATATATGAGCCTTTCAATATATTTCTTCACTGAAATATGTATTTAAATTACTTGCACGTGTTTGTTTGACTAACAAATCTTTATATTTGGCACAGGGTTGGTCAAGCAACACAACTTGATTTTTGCAATTTCTTGATTTTCATAAGGTGAAGAGTGTGATGAGCAACACAACTTTTATGATACTGAAAATTTCAGATCTCTTAATTAAACATGATGTAAAGGTTTCATGAGGAATCCAGATCTTCTGTTGATTTTGGTAGCCGGATATTTCTGTTGATTTTGGTCGCCGGATTCTGGGTTTGGGGTCGCCGGAATCTGGGTTTAAACATGAGGAAGATGGATGACTGGAGGTTGGTGATGGTGATGTCTGGAGGATATTTAAGGTAGAAAGACTTCAAGTATTTTGGTGATGGTGATGTCTGGTGGTGGTGGGTTGTGGTATATAGGATATTTAACATGAGGAAGATGGTTTAAACATGACTGGAGGATATTTAAGGTAGAAAGACTAAATTACCCCTGCTTACTTGCCAGTCAACAAACGACATTAGTCAAATAATGAGTTAGGGACCCACGGCGTGCGTTTTAAACTATTGAGGGACTAAAAAAGCAAAAAAAAAAAAAAAAAAATAGGGACTCAGAGTGAAAATCACCCCAAACCACAGGGACGAACGGTGTAATTTACTCAAAAAAATAAAAACCCAAAAACATTTTCCGTTTTTCTTTAAATAATAAACAAATAAAAATTAACCATCGAGAACCAAGACTAAGTACTACCTAACTGGGGGTACGGCCATAATAAGTTCCCAAACCTAAGATAAAAACTTGCCTTTGTATCACTTGCGAATATCGGCTCACCTTTAATTGATAAACAAACTCTAACGGAGGTTCTAGGATAGTCTGACATTAAATTGTCGGACTGAAAGAAGCGGGTTTTTAAGGAGCATTTAATTGCCCACCTCTGCTTCTCCGCCACTCTGTGCGTTTATCTTTTAGAGAGCTACCGTACGCCTGTTGATTATTGGTTTAAGTTCACTTGTGTTTTTTTCTCGATCTTGATTTTAATTGAAAAAATATTTTCATCTTCACTTTTCATAAACAAATAAAATCCAAAAAGAATCTTCTTACCCCTTTTCTAAGTTTCCTCCACTATAAAGGATTCTTAGACTCGTCTTAGTGCATGCGCACTCGTTCTTCTAGGTCATCAAGCCCTCTCCGTGAGCTTGGAAACATACCTCGAAGACGTCGTAGACGTTCTGCCCCATCAGTCGTATCTGAGGAACGTACTGATCCTGTCGTCATGGCAGATTTGCCAATGAATGAGCTTCTCCAGGCACCCATCGAGGGTTATGGAGATGCCATTGTTGTTCCTGCTATTGTAGCTGAGAGTTTTGAGCTCAAAACCGGGTTACTGAATCTTGTAACCTCTAGCCAATTCTACGGTTTTGAGAGGGATGATCCTCATGCTCACATTCGATGGTTTAACAAGATTACATCTACCATCAAATACCAGAACATCCCGTCTAGCTCAATCAAACTTCTTCTATTCCCATTTTCTCTCGAGGGACAAGCCCGGATATGGCTTGAAAAACAACCCCCTCGTTCAATTGAGACATGGGAGGACTTAGTTACAAAGTTTGTAAACGAATTCTTTCCACCGTCTAGAACGACAAGTCTTAAAAATGAAATCATCAAATTCACACAAAGATTTGATGAATCGTTTAGTGACGCGTGGGATCGTTTCAAAGAATTGCTTCGTAAATGTCCTCATCATGGTTTCACCGAGTTGATGCAAATCGACACTTTCTATAATGGTGTGAGCCAATCAGACCAAGATTCTCTCAATGCCTCCTCAGGAGGTAACTTTTTGAGCAAAACTGTCAAAGAAGCTTTAGCGATTATTGAAAATAAGTCTAAGGTCCGTACTGCACGAACAAAGCCATATCATTCTCAGGCTAGTGCCGGTCCTTCTACTTCATCTCCCGTGAGTACTTCTAGCACCGATGCTAAGATTGACAAACTCACGGACGCTATTCAAGCTTTGGTTCTATCAAGCCAAAAGAAAGTCACTTTCACACAAAATCCTTCACATGCTGAAGTGAAGAAAGTGGAAGTCTGTGTTACTTGTGGTGGTCCTCATGCATACTACGACTGTACTGCCACCGATGGTAGTCCTTTTGAAGTTAATGCTATAGCCGGTACTTCAAATCAGGGAGGTAATCAATACCGTCCTCAAATAGAACCAAGTTACCGAGCTAGCACCTACCAAGGACCACCCGGTTTTAATCAAAACCAGAATTTGCAAAACCGGAACCAAAATCAACCTCGAATGAACCAAGGTTATCAAAACCAAGGGAATTTCAATTCTGGACAGAATCAAGGTTTCCAACACCAAGGGAATTTTAACCGACCCAATTTCAATCAGGGAAATCATTTTCAAGGAAATGGTAATCCAAATCAAGGGAATTTTCAACATCAAGGTTATAATCAAAATAACCGAATGCAAAATTTCCCTAATCAACATCAAGCCATTCCAGCCCCACAACCATCATCTGATGAGTTGTTGAGGCAATTCATGAAAGCTCAAGAGGACACAAACAGGTTGTTGGTCAGCCAGATCTCTGAGATTAAAAAATATTTAAATGATCAACCTTCGGGCTCAGGAAAACTTCCGAGCAACACGATCGCTAACCCGAAGGGCGATGTTAAGGCGATCACAACCCGAAGTGGTGTTTCGTATGAGGGGCCCACTATTTCCACTACCACTTCTTCTTCTTCCCCCAAGGTAGTGGGAAGTGAGCCTGAGGTGACTAAGGACCAGGTACTTCCTACTAATAACGGAGGTACCAACAACGTCCAACCTCAAGTTGTCCCGAAACCCAAGACTAAACCTCAAGTTGTCTTTGAACATCCTGAAACCCCGGTTGAAAACCCTAAATTCAAACCTTCTATTCCTTACCCATCACGTTTAAATGAGCAAAAGCTCCGCGAAAAAGCTAGTCAACAAATGGATAAATTCTTCCAAATTTTTCAAGAATTACATTTTGACATAAGCTTTGCGGACGCTATCATTCTGATTCCCAAGTTTGCATCCACAATCAAACACTTGTTAAGCAACAAGGAAAAACTGTTTGAAATGGCAAAGACTCCATTAAATGAGAACTGCTCAGCAGTTATCTTGAAAAAGCTTCCCGAGAAGCTTGGAGATCCTGGAAGATTTCTACTACCTTGCGTCTTTCCAGGAATGGTTGAATGCTATGCCTTGGCCGATCTTGGTGCAAGCATCAACCTGATGCCTAAATCAGTATGGAAGAAACTTTCTCTTCCTGAACTTACTCCTACCTGCATGACTCTTGAGCTTGCAGATCGTTCAATATCTCGTCCACTTGGCATTGCTGAGGACGTATTTGTGAAAGTAGGAAAGTTCCATTTTCCAGCTGACTTTGTGGTTGTTGATTTCGATGCTGATCCTAGGGTTCCTCTCATTCTTGGAAGAGGATTCCTAAGAACGGGCCGTGCTCTCATAGATGTATTTGAGCATGAAATCACATTACGTGTGGGAAATGAAGCCGTTACCTTTAACCTCGATCAAACTTCGAGGTACTCCTCAAATTATGATTCTGAATCGGTTAACCGAATCGATGTCATTGATATTGTTTCAGAGGAGTACTCTCAAGAGTTTCTTGGTTATTCTCATAATTCTGTGAGTGGGGATACCACCACATCTTCTCTACCTGTCATTTCCGACTCTTCCCCTTCTCTCACTCCGTTTGAGGGAAGTGATTTCAATTTGGAAGAGATCGAGGATTTTCTCAAGTGTGATTCATTCCTAGAGGGAATTGATAACGCTGAGATTGATCTGGAGGGAGATATTCTTCTTCTTGAGAAATTGTTGAATCAGGACAATTCTTCTCCCCTCCCTCCCGTTGAACTTCATAATGAGGAAATCAAATCAGTTGAGAAAACTGATGAATTTCCTGAGGTCGAACTCAAAGACTTACCGCCTCATCTTGAGTACGCATTTTTGGAGGGTGATGATAAATTACCCGTCATTATTGCTAAAGATTTAAGTGATGAGGAAAAGACTGCTCTAATAAAGGTCTTGAAGTCACACAAGCAAGCCATTGCTTGGAAACTCTCCGATATAAAGGGTATTGACCCTGAATTTTGTACTCACAAGATTCTAATGGAGGATGACTTTAAACCAGCAGTCCAACATCAAAGAAGGGTGAATCCTAAAATCCACGATGTTATCAAACAAGAAGTTCTCAAACTTCTTGATGCAGGATTGATTTATCCCATCTCTGATAGTCCTTGGGTTAGTCCTATTCACTGTGTTCCAAAAAAGGGTGGCATCACTGTTGTCACAAATGAGGATAATGAGTTGATTCCAACTCGATTGGTTACAGGGTGGCGTGTTTGCATTGACTATCGTAAGTTAAATGATGCCACCCGTAAAGACCATTTTCCTCTACCTTTTATGGATCAGATGCTTGAGAGATTAGCAGGGAACGATTACTATTGTTTCCTTGATGGTTTCTCGGGTTACTTTCAAATTCCCATTGATCCACAAGATCAAGAAAAGACTACCTTCACGTGCCCTTATGGAACCTTTGCTTATAAACGTATGCCTTTCGGCTTATGTAATGCTCCAGGCACATTCCAGAGGTGTATGATGGCAATATTTACCGACATGATCGGTAAAACAATGGAGGTCTTTATGGATGACTTCTCGGTCATTGGGGATTCGTTCCAAGCATGTTTCTCCAATTTAGAAAATATGTTGAAAAGGTGTAAAGACACCAATCTTTGTCTAAATTGGGAGAAGAGTCATTTTATGGTCAAATAGGGCATTGTCCTCGGCCATAAGATATCAAAGAACGGGATTGAGGTTGACAGAGCTAAAGTTGATTTCATTGGTAAATTACCTCATCCCACTACCGTCAAAGGTATTAGGAGTTTTTTGGGTCATGCCGGTTTCTATCGTAGATTCATACAAGATTTTTCTAAAATCGCCCGGCCTATGACTCATCTCCTTGAAAAGGATGCTCCTTTTATCTTCTCACCCAAGTGCATCAAAGCTTTTGAAATATTAAAGAAAAAGCTTACTGAGGCACCCATTCTAGTTGCCCCCGACTGGGATTTTCCCTTTGAGCTCATGTGCGATGCAAGTGATTTTGCAATCGGTGCAGTCCTGGGGCAACGAAAAGCCAAACACTTTCAGCCTATTCACTACGCAAGTAAAACCATGACTGAAGCTCAAACTCATTACACCACTACAGAAAAAGAATTGTTGGCTGTGGTGTATGCCTTTGAGAAGTTTCGGCCATATTTAATCTTGACAAAATGTGTAGTGTATACGGATCATTCGGCTCTCAAATATCTCTTTGCAAAACAAGATGCAAAGCCGAGATTGCTCCGTTGGGTTCTCCTCCTGCAAGAATTTGATATCATTATACGTGATAAAAAAGGAGCTGAGAACCTAGCTGCTGATCATCTGTCCCGATTAGAAAACCCACACCAAGATGTTTTCGAAAAAAAGGAAATAAATGAAACATTTCCTCTCGAGACACTCAATGCGGTTACTTTTCATGGAGATTCTACCACCCCATGGTTTGCCGAATTCGCAAATTACCATGCGGGTAACTTCATAGTGAAAGGAATGTCGACCCAACAGAAGAATAAATTCTTCAAGGATGTTAAACATTATTTTTGGGACGACCCCTACTTATTCAAAATCTGTGCGGATCAAGTCATCTGACGGTGTGTTTACGGACAGGAAGCTATTGACATTCTCAAAGCTTGCCATGCTGGACCCACGGGGGGCCATCATAGTCCAAACTACACCGCCAAAAAGGTGTTTGATTCCGGGTTTTATTGGCCCACAATCTATAAGGATGCCCAAGATCTTATCAAAACTTGTGAAGCTTGTCAGCGTCACGGAAATATTTCACAACGAAATGAAATGCCACAAAATGCTATTCAAGTTTGTGAAATCTTTGATGTCTGGGGCATTGACTTTATGGGGCCATTTCCATCATCTCGAGGAAATAAATACATTCTCGTGGCTGTTGACTATTTGTCAAAATGGGTTGAAGCAAAAGCTTTACCCACTAATGATGCCCGAGTAGTTGTAAAATTCCTGAAAGCTCTTTTTGCCCGTTTTGGAACTCCACGTGCTATAATCAGTGATCGTGGTACGCATTTCTGTAATGACAAATTTGATAAAGTCATGCAAAAGTATGGTGTAACTCACCGTCTTTCCACTGCGTATCACCCACAAACAAGTGGGCAAGTTGAAGTTTCAAATCGGGGTATCAAAAGAATTTTGGAAAGGACTGTAGGAGAAAATCGTGCATCCTGGTCGGATAAATTGGATGATGCACTATGGGCCTTTCGTACAGCTTACAAAACACCCATCGGGTGTACACCTTACAAGCTTGTGTACGGAAAGGCATGTCATCTTCCGATCGAATTAGAGCACAAAGCCTACTGGGCCTTGAAACATGCTAACTTTGACCTTCAAACTGCGGGTGATCACCGTAAAGTTCAAATGAATGAATTAAATGAACTGCGTGATCAAACATACGAGAACTCTTTGATTTATAAAGAAAAGACAAAGAAGATTCATGACTCTAAAATCAAGAACCGCGTTTTCAACGTTGGTGATCGAGTCCTTCTTTTCAATTCAAGATTCAAGATTTTCTCGGGAAAACTCAAATCCCGTTGGTCTGGTCCATTCACTGTTACAAAAGTTTATCCATATGGTACCGTTGAGTTATCTCAAAATGACGAACCAAATTTCAAAGTAAATGGTCATCGGTTAAAACACTACTTTGGAGAGGACATGCCAATCATGGTTGTCCCGGATCTTCAAACTTTTCCCATGAACCAATAAATGCGGGGATCGAGTCAAGCTAGTGACTCGGTGATCAAAAACATTAGCCCGCACCATATGGGTTTTCACCCATATTTCTGACTTTTTTCTATTTTCTACCACCCAAGTGTGGGGGATTGCCCACAAGTTGTATATATGTACAGAGTATAAAAAAAAAAAAAAAAAAAAAAAAAAAAAGAAGTGTGTGTGTATATAAAATAATGGCTATTCAGTATTTCCCTTTCACGTTCTAAGTGTTGGTTTAACAGCCAGTTCTTTGAATATTGAGGGCAATATTCAGTTCTAAGTGTGGGAGGGAAATTCTAGCGAATTTTATCAAATGTATCATCTAGCACCCCCATTTTTAGCCAAAATTTTTTTTTCTCACTTAGAACGTAATAAATGGTTATCAGTCCGCCATGTCTAACCCACATAAGGATTGGCTAATCCAGGAGCAAACGGCTCTTGGTAAAGATATATCAAATCCGTTTATGGCTTGCAATTTGCCAAAAATTGTATGGTTTTCGACTCACCATATCTTTATAAGTGAAGAGTTGGCTAGCCCGCAAGGTTATGGCTTGTGGTAAAGGCATTGGAATACCATAATTGGTAATCAGCTCACCAAAGATAATATTTATAATTTATCTAAGAGTTGGCTAGTCCAGAAGCAAACGGCTTCTGGTAAAGACAAATCAAAACCGTTTACAGCTGGTGATTTGCTCAAAATCACATGGTTATTAGTGTACCATAGTTCTTACTTGAACTGAAACATTTGGCTACTCCAGAAGTGATGGCTTTTGGTAAAGAGATAAAATCCATTAAATTTTCAAAAATATTGCTAGGGACTAGCAATAGTTTAGTGTGGGGGATTGATGAGTGTGTAAATACTCATCATTTTTGTCATATCTGAACTGCCAAAACATCCAAAAACACTCAGAAATGCATCAAAATGCTGAAAATATCCCAGGATTGTGTTTTATATGTTTCAGATGCAAAATGAGTAAAAACAGATAAAAAATGAACAAAGTTTGCAAAATTGGCAGTTTCAGTCCCCAAGCTTTCATAAATTGGCAAATCTAGTCCCTGGAATTCAAAAATGTGGAGTTTTATCATTCAAGGTCCCTGAAATATTCTAAGTTGTAAAAATTGGTCCTTGAATGATTCTTTGGGCAAATTACAGAAAAGGTCCCTGAACTTTTGAAAAATGGCAATTTTGGTCCTTTGTTTTTTTTTAAAAATGGAAAAATGCAAAATTGATCCTTGTGTTATTGGATTGTGGCAACATTGGTCCTTGTGAGCAGTTTGGAGTGTGTACAGCTTCAGTCCTCATCTTTGGGAAAATTACATAATTGGTCCTTGTTACTTAATAAACCAAATGGACCCTTTATTAAATCATAATCCAAATCCAATCCAAAACACATCCAACCCAGCCCAACCATAAAACCCTTGACCCGGCCCAATCCCAACTTAAATAAATACCAGGGTTTGACCCCAGTCAAACCCAGTCAAACCCAGTCAAACACCTCCTTCTTCCTCACATCCCCGCCAAACCATCACTGCTCCAATACCACTTCACCTTTACACCTCAACACCTTCCAACTCATCCCCCAGCTCACTAATCTCTCCCCTCCACCTCCACAAACACCCAAAATCCATTAATTAGAAAAACCTGCTAATGGTATTTTTTCCGCCAAAATGACACTTGTACGATTGTGATGAAATTGATGAAATCAAAGGCTCAGAAGTGGTGGGAATCACTCAGAGATGTCGACAAAGAGATAATAGTCTATAAAGAAAAGATGGGAAGCAATGTGAGAGAGTATCTAGTGTAATTTAGTTAATCTTAGCTCGAATTAGATAATCTTTCAATTTCAGTGTAAACTTTAGCTTTCAAGTACTTTTTCAAGCAATCTTATTGTAATATTAAGCTTTTTCAATCATCAATTTCAAGGTTAAGTATCAAATTCAGTGTATGCAATTTCTTGTTCAAATCTCATGTTTCTTTGGATGTTGTTTATAGTGTTGTTTCTGGACTCATAAGACCACATAAGCTCCTATATAGCTTATAAAAGCTATTAGTAATCCTTAAAATCAGTTAGTAATAAAAAATCAAAAATACAAAAAAAGGTCAACAAAAGTCAAAGTTCAGGTTTCATGATGATCATGGATGAAGCAGGGTAAATTCTGGATTGCCCTTGGGTTAGTGGCCTTGTGGAAGGCTTATAGGAGTGTTCTATTGGTCCTTGTTCTTGGTTTTTCATCTGGAGTCATTTGTAAGCAAAGTTCTCAATTTTTGGCATTTTATTGTATCTCTGAGTTTCATGCTTGTTCTGCTATTGTTTTATGCTTAAATGATCTTATGGAATGATATTATGAGTTCTGAGATCAGTATTGTTGGTTAATTCTGTTAGTTGCTTTGAAAATTCATAAAATCAGTAACTTTAAGGACTGTTTGGATCTTACTGATTCAGTGGTGTTGCTGAATGTTTGAGTTGTTATTTCTTGTTGTTACTTATCACACTAGGTCATATTAGAACAAATAAACCATAATAACCAGTAGCCATTTGATAAAAAGTCAAAGTTTACTTTAATCTCATCTTAGTTGTTATCTGTTAAAAGTTAAAGTGCCATTTTCATAATTTTAGCTCATTAGTTGATAACCTAGCTTAATTTCAACTCTAATTAGCTTGTTTTATCATAATCAGTAAGAGAATCTAGCTTAAAGTTCATAAAAGTCAACTGTTTAAGTTTTGCTTAGAAAGTCAAATATTTGCCCTGTGCACCCAGAAAAATCATATTTTCATAAGCTTGCATAAGCTTCAATACTTGTCCTTAGCTTATAATTTTTGGTTCTTTGTGTAGCTTATCAACCCATCTTCAAGTTACAATAATAATTTTCCCCTTAATAGCTTATTTGATAGGGCTGCAATCAGCTCTAAACTTGTCCCATTTTTCAGTATGTACTGAGTTCTCAGTATTTGGGCATCTTTTCATAAGCTCATCATAAGCTCTCTAGTGGACCACACAGTGAGAGCTTTAGCTTTTTGAATACCCCACCAGCCCATCTACATACATCAGTGCTTATTTTAGGCTTAGGAGCTTTTGCCCCTAGCTTAATTTGCTTTCAAAAAAGACTGCAGGCCTGAGTATTTAACTGAGTGGAATTTGGATTGCTTATTGGCTTAATCTGAGCTTATCAGTGAATCCCTTTGTCCCTCTTTGTTCATTTCCAGTTTAGTTAACTTATTTACACCTTATTTTCCCTTTGTTTCAAGCTTGTAGCTTATTTTGAGCTTAATTCCCATTTTGAGCTCATAAGCTCAACTGTTTAGCTCATTAAGTTGCATATTGCTTATTTTTAAGTTTTAAAATTTTTGTCTTCATTAAAGTTGTTCATTTTCAGTAGTATAACAAGTTTGTAGTATAAAGTTTTAGATGAAAACCACTTTTAAGAAAGTGATAGCTTCTATTTAAGAAGCTTGAGCTTTTTAGCTTATTTTTCTGCTTTTCAATTAAGCACTTTCTGTTTTTATAATTTTCTTACCTTTCTGTCACCATAGGATAATTATAGAAAAAGTTTCATAATTTTCTGAGTTTGGTTAGTATTTATTAGAATTTAAAATAGTTAAAAAAATATTTAAAATAGTAATTAAATCATAATAAATAGAATTTTAATCAGAAAAATATAAATCCAATTTTCATAATTTTCTTTTGTCATTTTTAATCTAGGAAAAATATAATTGTATTATTAAACCTTAAGAAAATCAAAAATAGAAATATAGTGATAGCTTCTATTTAATAGAATTTATCTTTTTAAATTTTAATTAAGTATTTTTCATTTTTATAATTTTCTTATCTTCTTGTCACCTTAGAGTATTTATATAAAAATTTTCAGATTTTTCTTTTATCTTTTAGTATTTATTAGAATTTTAATTAGTTTAAATAATTATTAAATAGTTTTTAATTAATAATAATTAATTAATAAGTCAAATAAATAATTTTCTTTTTCCAATAATTTTCTTTTCTTATTAGGATTGTAAAAATATAATTTTCATATCCGTAGGCCTTTTATTTATTAAATCTCACTTTTTATTTTGTACGTTTACTTTTATTTAAAGTTAAACGTACGTTTTTAGACTTTAGACGTTTTAAGTAATTTGGTTCCCTTTGTTTATTTCAATAGCTTATTTTAAGCTATTCTCTTTTATTTCCTTAGTTCAATAATTCCAAAACCCTTTCCTATTCAATTACACTTGATCACAAGCCGTTTTTAAAACACAATTTCACATCTCGCTGGGACTTAAACGACCCGGGGATAAAACTATACTCCTTGGTTAAAATTGTCCTCAATTGGTTTGACTTTGTTTGACCACATCCGTGGTTAATTTAAGTTGACTGTTTTAGGAGCAATCAGCTGGCCCCTCATAATGCTATCATGGACTACCGTATCCGATATGTGACCTTTAGCAATCTACTTCATCCTACTTTGTTATGATGGCTCTCAACCACTTAATCTGTTAAGAGTAATGTTTGCTATGGAAGTGCAGACTCCGATCGCATTTGATTGTCAAGTTTCTCCTGACACCTATTAGTATCCACCTTGGTAGCTCTGGCATTGGAAGTATTTTGTTGTACGAAAATTTTCTGATGTTCTCTGATAAACCTCTTGGGATTCCCTCCTATTTGGGAAGTAGAGTTGGCATGGAGCTGATCTCAGTTGACGAAACCATGGTGCCATAGAAGTTAAGAGATTGAAGGAGCTGATGGAATATGATTTTGTTCACCTCAGTGTTTCTCTTTGGATGCTACGGTTGGTATGAAGAAGAAAGAGAAAGGTATGCGGCGGCGTATCGACCATCGTGAACTTAACCGTATCACAATCCGTAATCATTATCCATTTTCGTGTATCAATGATTGATTTGGTCTACCTTTGAAACCCCGTATCAGATGGCCTCATTTAGATTTGAAAGACTGAGGAAGCAACCATAAGAACTTCTAAGAAGGGGGTTATCTAACCGAGAGTAACCTCCATGAAGCACTTCAGTGTTATTCGTGAAAAAGGAGGTAGGTGACGTGAAGTGGAGTAAAGTTTCCCTAAGATGATTCCTGAATCTACTTTTATACTCGTTATGATCATTATGAGCTTTAATGACGCCAATGGTATTGGCTAACATATCAACTATTTTTACGCATCAGATGAAATCATGTCTTTCGCGAGTATTTGGACAAATTGTCATAGTATGACAGTGTGTTGTGTTCAGAGACGAAAGAGGAACATGTAGATCATTTTCGTATTAAGTAGAATGACCCTTTGTTCTGGAAGAGAAACTTTGATTGGCGTTCAAAGATCGTAATAGACAACACTACCATGTAGAAGGACCAAGATTGAAGACCGTTATCGGAGTTAGAAACCATGTAGAAGAGTAGTAGAAGATGTTCGTGACAGGCGTTACCATGGAAGACGCATATACGAAGAAGAGAGAAACTGAGATGGGACTCGATTATACCTCATGCAGCATGTGGAGATTACAGTTCGGGCATCAAGGCAACCAGACCGTAGGAGACGGACTATTCAACTCATAACCTGGAGACGACAGCGACGGTGTTACCTTGAAGATTGGATAACACTTTTTGCAAGACAAACGTGGTGGCAAACATAGAAGGAGAATATAATCGAGTTGGCGAATTTTGAGCTGTGCTAGAAGACCTGTCCGAGACACGCAGTCTTGCTTTTCTATTCATTTTAGTTGTACTAAGATGAATTGAGAGCAGAAGCAGACTTGCGGATGGAAGGATGCACAATGATCATGTCAGAGATCCACGTTACTACACCAAAATTCCAAGAAGAAGTGCCGAAGGCTTGAGGGACCAGACTCAAGTTTATAATTCCTTTTCACCTCATGATCAGATGGACAAGCGTAGACAGACTACTCGGACTTGGAAGAAATTTTGAAATTTTGTATTTGAACGGACGAATTTTGAAGCAAACATTTGTGTTTGGATGAGTTGATTCTGTTACCTGATGATAAGATCCTTTGAATGATTTAGGTTCTCTGTTAGTAATTCCGTTCTGTGTTCACTCTGCGTATGTTGGATGATGGTTTTGATATGAGAACTTTGATGAATTGTGGAAGAATTGATGCTTTTGACGACAAGCTTCATTCGATGATACTTACTAGGTTCTGTTACGTTATCTATGCGATCTGTTTCTTTGATTTCGAATCCGTAGTGATGATTTGATTCGGACCAACCCTAGGAGGTAGAAGGACTGTTAGGTGATTAAGATAAGTTGCTTATTTCACGACTTGAGATAAAGTATGGTCATCATGAGGGCATATTTATATGATGCTAGTATTATGACGTCTGGCCAACGTGATAATACTTACATCATATAACGTGCACTTATTGTGATCATAGGATATTTCGAGGAGTGCCTTAGAAGCCTTAGAATTTCTGATATCTGATTGAGACTTTAAGTTTATTCTACCTATGCGTTTAATCTGCTTTCATCGTTATACGGCTTGATACGTTTGGATACTCGACATGCGTGTGTTGATCTATGTGCTTCTGATAAGAATCTTAGGTTCTATTGTAGAGCTTTCTGCCGTCTGTTTGCTGTCAGTACGGATTCGATCTGTTACTATGAAGGAGTACACCTACGTTTTGCTATATGTATGTTTCGCATCCATTGAATATGTTTCATTATGATCTGCTATGAGTAGATATGAGACTTTGGATTTTGAGGAACAAGACCTGTTTGTTTATGAGAATACCTTTGAAAGGTTATACTGAAGATGAGACTATTTGAGAATATGAAGAGTTAAACACATATATTACTCTCATGTTTGCTACAATCCGATACGTTCTCATCTGATTTGTCTATTTCTATTCCACGGACGAAATATCCGTCAATCCTACATCTTCTTTGTATATCTTCGGAGGGGATACGATCATCATCTGCTACGTTTGGTATATTATTCTTCTGATTTGGATTCAGTAAGATATGTCTTTTCTGAGGAAACCGAAGCTATTTTTGATCAACAAGATAGAGTCATGAGAAACAAGTCATCCACATTCCGTTCACAGTCAGTTGTGTTTCCGTTTCGTTTTTCCCTTCAATTTTCGGGGACGAAAAATTTTCTTCTAGAGGGGAAGAGTTGTAAAACCCTAAAATTCCACTCATGTGAAATTCCCATTTTGCCCCTCTAAAATTTTGAATTTTATAAGATCATGAAAATAACTAAACGAGAACATTATGTTTTTAAACTAAGTATGAGAATTAACTACATGTCATTTAAAACATTACGTTATAATTAAATTTCACCTTAGAATTTTAACGCCCTAAAACTTGAGTTAACAATTTATTTATTATTACCCTAAGTATAAATAATTAAATAAATGTATCTTATACCTTATACTAAGATAATAAATATAAGATTTGAGTAATTTAAAATCTCGTACATGTTTTCTTCAATACATCAAATTAACTGATTTCTATTAAAATTTGTTCGCACGATTTTCTTTATTTGTAATGATCCGAAATTACTAACTTCTCGTTAATACGTTGCCATTCTTCTCACACGTTTGCTATATTTGGAGAAGATATGAACTTATCAATATCTCTTTAATTACTTCACACTATCCAAACTTACTCTTTATTCCCTATGCATCACACATACACGATTATAACCCTCCAAATAGATTTATTAAATTCCATATTTTCCGTGAAGCATTGATGAACTCAAATAAGTACATTTTATTACTATCATTTATCCTATTAATTTGACTTGTTTTACTATATTATGTATGAGGATTGATACTTAATCGTTTACTTTTGTAATTCTCAGGTAAAAACAAGCATTTGGTGAAACTTAGCGATTTTGGACTAATTATGGAGCAAAACGTGCATGAAGTTGAAAGTCTACTGACATGGACAAGATCAAGTCAATTCTGCTCCAGATGCGCCGCATCTCACTCTCGACGATATGAGTCTTATTCATGGGATGGTTGGGATAGTGATTAACCACACTTAGGATTTTAATTTATTTGTTTTGTTTATTTTTATTTTTGCACCAATTTATATCCCAAATGTTATCCATGCCCTTTATTATTCTTTATCCAACCAAACCTTTGATTTATTGAGATTAGGGATTTGAGCAATCTTAAGTATCGTAGTCGTGGATTCGGCTATGTATTTATGATTTTGTCGCCCTTTTTGATATATTATTATTGGTGAAGTTTGGACCTATCTTTAGCCTATTCGAGTTAAGGATTTGAGCAATTGCAAGTATCGTGTTCGTGGATTCGATCATGTATTTGTGATTTTGTCGCCTTTTCTGGAATTTGAGATCGATAGTGAAAGAGAATAATTAACCCTTAAGCCTAAAAACCCTTTTTACCGCTTTAGACTTGTTACTCCTTAGCTTTAGTGGTGGAGATGTGTATACTTGCCAAGCTTATGATAGAATATTCGTCGCGACTGGACAGTTAAACGATTAGATTTGCTTTTATCGACTTATTTTATTTTACTTCTGAATCGTTAAGTGTTTAGTTGTGTGATTATGAAATGAACGAATACATGCTTAAATATAAAAATAAATCCTAACATCTTTTAGGATACATTTTCATAAAAAGAAATTCTAAGGTTTACTTGGGGACAAGTAAAGTTCAAGTGGGGGGATATTTGATGAACTCAAATAAGTACATTTTATTACTATCATTTATCCTATTAATTTGACTTGTTTTACTATATTATGTATGAGGATTGATACTTAATCGTTTACTTTTGTAATTCTCAGGTAAAAACAAGCATTTGGTGAAAGTTAGCGATTTTGGACTAATAATGGAGCAAAACGTGCATAAAGTTGAAGGTCTACTGACATGGACAAGATCAAGTCAATTCTGCTCCAGATGCGCCGCGTCTCACTCTCGACATGCGCCGCATCTCTATCAAGATATCACCAGATACGATCCAAGATACAAGAGGACATGCGCCGCATCTAATCATGGAGTTACGCCGCATCTTCTGGCGGTGTACGAATATTCCTGAATATTATAATCTTGGACCCCACGCGAAGTTAAGTACATGCGCCGCATCTACTTAGTAGATGCGCCGCATCTTCCCTCAGACAGAAACTATAAATACCCCGTAGACCAGACGAATTACAAGTTCCGGAAAACCTAAAACCTAAGTCCGAACAGAAGAACTAAAGGACGAATTCAGTCAAGGAGGCAGCACAAGACACACCCAAATCAAAGATACAAGAGCTGTAAGAAGGTGCTGCATGTGTTTAATTCATTAAGTAGTTTTGTTTTATTGTGTTAGCAAACTTTAATTCATCAGGATTGGTGGCTTGTGTAATGTGACAACGAAAGATTGCACTCCCTTTAATACTTGCTTTCCCATCAATTAAAGTTTATATGTTGATGTCTTTGGTTACTACTTATTAGTGCATTGATAACCTCTGTGTTTATTAGTGGCTTGCGGGCATTTGACTGCGGGACATAATGTGGCTCCCACGGTTATTACTAAATTGATCACTTAGGAATAACTTTTAGACATAAGTAATCATTAAGGGTTTACTCGCCGATAAGATTAGGACCAACGAGAAAGGGTTAACTACATACACTTCATATAAAGCTATCAATAAAACAAGTGACAATCTACTTAATCATAAGGACAGCCCTCTTATTGTCTCGAGTATTTATCTGTGTACGTGTGTGCTACTTGCTGATTCGTGCCTATTGGTTTATTTTATTATTTAATTGCAAACAAACCGTGCCAGTCTCTCAGGCTGAAACCCCCTTGCGTTATGATATTAAAATACTGATTAGAATAACGAGATAATACGTTCCACTCTTAGTGATCGACACTCTACTTACCATTATCTTCATACTGACCGGGTACACTGCTCGTTAAGTGTGTGTGTTATTGATAAGTCGGCTAAATATAAATTTAAAACTTGAGTAGGCATTAAAACTGCTAAACCGCAACGACACATCACGCGCATCAAGCATACAGCTAATATACGCATATACCAAATCAAATATCCACTTTCTATTCTTCTCTCTAATGCCCAGTCAAACCACGAAAATATATATGTATATTCACGTTCAAAAAGGAAACCGTTAGAGATTTTAATGGGTCAATAATCATGCCCGTATTGAGATCCTCATTTTCAGCCATGATGCGCTTTTAAACCCCTTGATCATCTTGATCTCTTTGATCATTCTCGAACAAAAACAGCAGCCCCAAAACCCATTTGAAATCACTGTGAGCCAAGGAGAGTTTAATTCGCCACAAACTGAGTTCGAGCCGCATCAAACAGTACTCGAGTTAACGTTCATGTTCGAGGCATCCGTGCTCGTGTTCGCGACCATGTTTGGTTTTGGGTTCACGTTGATCATTCAAGTTAGAACTTCGGATCGGGCTGAGTTTCGGTTTGGCTTCACATCTCGGTTTGAGTTCACGATGGGGATGGCTAAAGTCGATTTACCGTCTGTGACCATGTTCGAGTTAGTGTTCATACCCGTGTGGTTTCGAGCTATTATCGTCTTCCTCATAGGGTCTGCTGGTTCGAACCTTGAAGCCTGTTAGGGTCGGTTCGTGACTAGTTTGTGTTCGTTACGTATGGGTCTTGGTTAGTGATCGGTACGAATACGTTTATGTGTACCTTGGGTTTGTGGGTCGATTTTACCTCGTCAAACTGGAGCTCGTATTTGAACTGGTTAAGTTGGATTTTTGGTTCCATCATTCTCGTTGGGTTTTGCATGCTTGGTATGGAGGTACAATTTTTCATGCATGAGAATATCTTATTAGTCATATATAAGAATATCTGTTTAACCATGCATGAATCTGTATGAATCAATATCTATATTTGCGAGAACTCCATATGATTATTAATTCTTAATTGCATACACATTCTAAATATAGTCGAGAATCAACAAATAATGAATGACGTGCTTTGGTTCCGTAATAAAATGATTTTGTAACAAGAAACTTTATATAAACCATGCATGAAATATATAGAGTAATAATAAACCGATATATGTGTTTAAGCGGGTGGTTTTGGCGATTAAAAGATTGGAACATGCATAGTAATATATTGTTTAATAGATCGAGAAGTGTACATATGGGTTGGGGGTTAAGACATGTTAACGAATTATGAAAGTTGGAATTATATAAGTTACAAACATGTACGTCGAATCGGATTTCGGATGTTTAAACGGGTCATGTGACATAAAGAGCTCCATATAATAAGAATAGCAAGTTCATTCAATATTTATATTTACTATACTGTATGAATCAATATAAGGAATCTGTTTGCATCTGTTTTAAATGTAATGAAAGGGACTTTCATAATATGTTATGTTCTGCCTTTTCAACAAATATATTTAGCCTTTTCGAAATGTTATGGTTCCTATTAGTTCATAAATGAAATTTTAAAATAAGACTTGAATATCATCTAAACTAAAGCATGGCATGCATACTAAAATTAAGAGTTCATGCAAATTGTTTACTAATTGAGTGTTTAAAAGTATAAGTATGACATTATTTTCATATTAGAATTATTTTGTAATATAAGGGTGTACATTTTGTACCCATTTAAAGTATACAATAGATAAAAACAAATCAATATAAATTATATAAATGACATCTTCGTAATATAAGAATAATATAGTGGTGTTTAGGCTCCTAAATAAATAAATAGTTCTTAAATAATAAGACGATCATGTATTCGTGTAGTTTCGCTGAAGAAGGAGTCTGATTCCGATCTTTATGTTTCTGTTTGCACTTGCGGTCTAAGGTACAGATATTCTGACCTTATCTCTTAAGGTTTCTCATGATTCGTACACATCTTTTGATATTGGTTTGATTATGATGCCTATGATCTGAGCCTCCTTATTGTGGCTTTCTTACATGATCTATGTCTTTGCTATGTTCCCTTAGAATTGTGAACCTTTGATATGAACCTTTGCTTTGAACCTTTGATATGAACCTTTGCTTTGAACCTTTGATATGAAACTTTGACATTTGGACTTTGATTATGACTCTTTGATGACTTAGACATTTGACTTTGATATGATATGACATTTGAACCCTTCAGTTTGATACCCGAGCCAAATTTGTTTCCTAGCCATGAAGGTAACATGGCCATGTCATTGATGCACCAATGGCATGACTCTAGTGTGGTTGAGTGATGTTCCACACCGTCCCTTTTTGTTATATGATTATGAGCTCAAGAATATATATTTTTGGCCACTATGATTTGTTTACAGGGGCGTATGGATGCATCCTAGATTTGATTTGTTAGTGGATTTAACATGATATGATATGATTTGATTTGGTGACTGATGCTGTGTGCAATACACGTCTTTCACATGTTCGGGAGCTAGCTACTCCATGGTTACTATGATATTTGATTTGATTTGTTTGGGCTCGTGGTAGATTACTGACCTTTCCTTACCTTTGATATCCATTTGTTTATACCTTCTGTTTCCCCAATGCACTATATGATATTCTTCGTTCCTTATCTTTTGCTTTGTTTGTATATATCTGTTCACTGGGCTTTTTAAGCTCAGCCGCATTTCTTTTCCTACGGCAGGTTTTAGTTGGAAGCTGGGTTATGAGTGGAGAGTACTTTGGACTTAGAAGGCTATACCTCGATAGCTTTTCTGGATTAGAGATAACTAGAAGTGATTATATTTTTAGACTTAGTATTTATTGTTGTTCTCTTTTGTAACCTTGTATTTCAGAATTTCCCTTTGTAACCTTTGAGATTCATTTGTATTATTTAAGTCATATGCTGGTGTTTGCTTTGATATGTCACCATAACGTAATACTTCTACCCTTATCGGGTTGGGGTGTTACAGTATGTGAGGAAAGGCATTAAATGCCATGTGGGATATGTGGTGATGATGTGGGGGCCTAAGATGTGGATGCCAGAAGGTATAGGAACATATATTCCAATATTAAATAGGTGTTCTGATGCGTGGTTTTGCGACCTTACAACAGGTTTTACCTCTCGAGGGATCTCGAGAAGCTTGCAATCCCCACCAGGCAGTGTACCTGACCGATGTAGTATAGTGAAGTGGCAAGTACCGGGGGATTGATCGTTCTCTAGGGGAATAGTGTCGTTAGGATTGAAAAACTACTCTAATAGGTCTAAGGGTGAGGGAAGATTCTTTTTGTATTTTTTTATATTTTTATAAAAGCAAGTAAAATCTCGGGTTTGAAGGAGTGGGCGGAATTAGTTGCTAGTCAACTAACCCAAATAACTACAATTGCAAATAAAATAAAATAACTGAAAATAAAAAGGTTGTGGAACTTATATGGAGAGAAATGTGTTTACTTAGATTTCCTTACTCCCTAACTATCTTTTACCGGTTGATTAGTGTGTATTAATTGCGTGGATGACGGGTGTATTCCTTAATACCAATCGTGGGGTGGCGTACGTACTTCCCCAACTCTATAAGCTCCTACTTCACTCCTATGTCGAGCCGGCTAAGAAGCTCCTAACATGGGATCACTAGAATTCGCTCATGCATTAAATACAACCATAAAAACCTTAGTACGCATTGGTTCATGTTTCTTAAGACGTTCAAGCAAGTTATCGTATAGGAGGTTAGCCAGTTTTCTTAAGCCTAACATCGATAAACAATCATCCAATACAATTAATAACACACCAACAACCAATAATCAATAGTTAGGTTTCATTAGATCTAAGCAAACATAAGATAAATCTAGCCTAGCATGTTAAATAAAAGACAAGAACAAGATATAATCAAACAACACATAGACATATTGAATGATTAATTGATTACTTATCTTCAATTGAACATGGGAGATCCAAGGGTATAAAACCCTTAAAAATGGCAGAAAAATCGTCTTAGGGTTTCTCCTCACAAAGTTGCACACTAATGACTAAAAATTAAGAGAATATATATAGAAAATCAGATCTGACGGCGTCACGTTATAGAGCTGACGCCGTCACCTCGCCGCGGTTAGGGTTTCTTGATGGCCTTCTTGACGCCGTCCCCTTTTAATCTTCCAAAATCCTCTCTGGCGCGTCAAGGGTTGACGGCGTCACAATGGTGCTTGACGCCGTCAAAGGTACTTTTCCAGCTGATTTAGAGACTTTGTCGTTTTCTTCACTTTTATGCTCCAAAAACGTCCAAAATGCTTCCTTTTCCAGATTTCTTCTCCAAAGTACCTAAAATGACAAAAGGAACGATTTAGGGTAATATTTGATCAAATAAATACGATTTAGGGCTTAAATGACCCCCTAAAAGCGGTACACTTTTCGCTTCATCAAATACCCTTACACTTGAGATTTGCTTGTCCTCAAGCAAATGCGCTTTTATTCTAATCAAAATACAAGTTAGGGGTCATTTAACGCTAATATAAAAGTAATTACAACAAATAGTCGTTCCACTTTAATCATAATAAGCACGGAGATTACACACTAGCACCTTACAAGTAGTGTTTAGATACTCACATCTCTCAGGTGTCATAAAAATATATCTCATAAATGAAAATGAATAATATCTCTCACTACCTGTCATAGCAAATAGATTACCATAGGCTTGGGAAAGGATCAAAAACCTCCTCCACTAGGCGTAAGCACCTAAGATAAACTATCAAAGAGGGCTTTTAAACGGGTTATAACGTTAGGTGTAGGGATATGATAAACACGGTTTTGTTGGATAAAGGATATTTTACTGGTGGCGAGTTAAAGATCTTGATTAATTACATGTACAATATGGCGTTGCTAAGCCAAGACTAGACTCGACTTAAGCTAATGAAAAAAATAACAAAAAGATAAAATAAACATAAAATGAAACGGGATGGTAGTCCGTATGTTTTTTCTACTTTTTTTTTTTTTTTTTTTGCATACACTCTTGCCCTACCATCCAAAATAATACATCGTAGGGGGGTTGTATCCCCATTACACTTGAACTTTTACATAACTTTACAAATAACTATTCTAATGACTCGAATTAAGATAATCGAAACACTTGGAGTACTTTTAAAATATTTAGCACATATGGGGGTAATAATGTTGTTCTTCCCCATTACTCCATTACACTAGTACTTTACCCATGAGTCCCAATCGTCCCAAAACAATATGTACAAGGATATGACTCGACTTAGCAACCATGTAATCAATTAGATAATTAACTTGGGGTTTAAACAAATGTTGTCACAATAATGCACTAAAAATGAGTGCATACAAGGTAGGCTAAGGCGATTTGGGTGTACATTTAAGTGGGGTGTAAACAAATTCTTACTTTAAGTAAAATGCTTAAAGTTAGAAACAAAAAGATAGGCTCTGAGGGGTGTACTAGGGGTATCGTGTACTAAAAATGAGTACAACGCAAAGGGTGTGGGAGAATTACTTGACCAATGTAGCCAATGTAATTATAACAAAAACACAGGTGTAAAACAATGGGTTAATCCTAATGTCTCTTATCATGTAGCAAATCTAACTACACGAATGTAGTCTCACTTGTGGCCTCGGAATGGTCCTAACGCAAGTTCTAGAATCTAAGTGCTACCGGTACACACATCATAGCATAAATGCTTTTCCTACCAATTCTAGGGGCGAACCTCACATATTTGGGGGTGGAAAATTTTTTAGTGGTACGATTTTGTGCTAGTCATATAACTTCCTATCCATGAGACGCTTATTAAGACCAAAGTTTCACTCCTATATGTTGTAAAAAATTTTAAATTTGGCACTAAAATTGCCTTAACAGGTATTTCTCTTAGTTTTATTACACACATACTATTAAACAAACGAAAAATCAAGCGTAATAGCATTCTCTAAAGTATCGTACTTTACCCCCCCTTACACTTAAGATGAACATTGTCCCCAATGTTCAAATAACAAGATGTAAAAGTAAATAAGGTAAAAGAATGAAATCAAATACTCCCCTGATTCGCTCGGTGGATAAAGGGGTAACATGGTTAGATTTTCTTCCAAGGTAATGTTGAAGCTTCAAGATTAAAGCAGTGCCAAAAGCTAGATTCCACATACATCTCCTTGTCCAAAATAACCTGTTAAACCTGAGAAAACAAACACGAAAACCTGCATAACATCGGCGGGATAAATCTGTATAAGGATATAATGCTTGTGGTATGATTATTTTGCAGATTCCTGGAGTTTATAAGTTAGAGATTTAATAAAGCATTTTATGATTCCGGAAGAAAAACAAAACTTTCAAAAATTTCAGAAAATTAAAACCTGACACCGTCAGAAATGATCTGACAGAATTCTCATGTTAAGTTTTCGAAAAATTTCTGGAAAAACCTATACCTTACTTCCTGGAATTCCTGCAAAATATCATTATGACTCGATACAAGCATTTGACTCAAACAAATACTAATATGTATGTTAATTTATTATTGTTATGATTCATGTTCATTTGTTCTAATAAACCGATTTGGATTTCCCTTACACTTATCTTTTTGCAAAATACCTTTATATGTAGTTAAGACGAAGTTAAAAACAAGATAAAGCATTTTCACAATTTAGTTTGAATCATGATCCACAAACAATAAAAATAAAACATGCATACGGAAACAAATAAAATCAAACAAACAAACAAACAAACAAATAAATAAAGCTTGGGTTGCCTCCCAATAAGCGCTTGTTTTTGTTCGAGTCACGAGCCTGACTCTACCCTTATTTAATGGAAATAGGGGAGGTTTTCCCTACACTTAGGATTAAGTGCGGGTGAAAGTAGCGATACACACCCTTAGGGTGGAAATATGCCACGTGAGGTGAAGGGGGTGAGTGAATGGCTTCCTTCATCCTAAAACTACCCGGATAATATTGGTTTATGGGTGGGTCGGTTCCTCTTTTGTCTCCTAGATGTAAATCTAAGGATGAAAAGTTGTATAAAGGTTGAGGTTCCGGCTCATCAACACTAGAAAATTCCCTAGAACTAAGAGTAAGGTCATCACTAAAAGTGTTCAAACCTATATCCTCTAGTTGTGCTTGGTCCAAGGGTTCTACCTCCATCGGGATTCCTAAAGTCTCTTCTACTTCTTCCGGGTAAGTCACGGGCGGTGTGGGTGCCTCAAATGATGGTTGAGTATTTTGTGGGCTTATGTTATTTACCTCATCATTCCACGTGTCAAGATCACCTATATCCTCATCAATTGTTTTCTTAGGTAGTGATAATAACAAACCTAGTGCTTCATCCAACTTATGGTTTATTGATACGGCTCTATCCACAATTCCTTGGCAAACTAGGTCGCTTTTCCTATTAGCCTCACTAAAACAAGATCCTAAACATGGAGGTTGTTCATAAGAATCTATCCTAGGTGAAGGCTCATATGATTCATAAGTGTCTCTAAATGAGGTATTTTGAACTTCTTGGTGTTCTAGCCACTCAACCATATCTTGCAATCTTAGAAGTCTAAGTGAAAAGTCCATTTGAAGCAAATTACAAACAAAATCACAAAGAAAAGATAGACTACGAGAAAGCTACAAAAATAGAAAGAAAAATCTCACTTGATAGGAATCTTGTGAGTAGACCTAATAAAAATAAAATTTCAACCTAAGCAATAACTACTCCCCGGCAGCGGCGCCAAAAACTTGATGCGTGGTTTTGCGACCTTACAACAGGTTTTACCTCTCGAGGGATCTCGAGAAGCTTGCAATCCCCACCAGGCAGTGTACCTGACCGATGTAGTATAGTGAAGTGGCAAGTACCGGGGGATTGATCGTTCCCTAGGGGAATAGTGTCGTTAGGATTGAAAAACTACTCTAATAGGTCTAAGGGTGAGGGAAGATTCTTTTTGTATTTTTTTATATTTTTATAAAAGCAAGTAAAATCTCGGGTTTGAAGGAGTGGGCGGAATTAGTTGCTAGTCAACTAACCCAAATAACTACAATTGCAAATAAAATAAAATAACTGAAAATAAAAAGGTTGTGGAACTTATATGGAGAGAAATGTGTTTACTTAGATTTCCTTACTCCCTAACTATCTTTTACCGGTTGATTAGTGTGTATTAATTGCGTGGATGACGGGTGTATTCCTTAATACCAATCATGGGGTGGCGTACGTACTTCCCCAACTCTATATGCTCCTACTTCACTCCTATGTTGAGCCGGCTAAGAAGCTCCTAACATGGGATCACTAGAATTCGCTCATGCATTAAATACAACCATAAAAACCTTAGTACGCATTGGTTCATGTTTCTTAAGACGTTCAAGCAAGTTACCGTATAGGAGGTTAGCCAGTTTTCTTAAGCCTAACATTGATAAACAATCATCCAATACAATTAATAACACACCAACAACCAATAATCAATAGTTAGGTTTCATTAGATCTAAGCAAACACAAGATAAATCTAGCCTAGCATGTTAAATAAAAGACAAGAACAAGATATAATCAAACAACACATAGACATATTGAATGATTAATTGATTACTTATCTTCAATTGAACATGGGAGATCCAAGGGTATAAAACCCTTAAAAATGGCAGAAAAATCGTCTTAGGGTTTCTCCTCACAAAGTTGCACACTAATGACTAAAAATTAAGAGAATATATATAGAAAATCAGATCTGACGGCGTCACGTTATAGAGCTGACGCCGTCACCTCGCCACGGTTAGGGTTTCTTGATGGCCTTCTTGACGCCGTCCCCCTTTAATCTTCCAAAATCCTCTCTGGCTCGTCAAGGGTTGACGGCGTCACAATGGTGCTTGACGCCGTCAAAGGTACTTTTCCAGCCAATTTAGAGACTTTGTCGTTTTCTTCACTTTTATGCTCCAAAAACGTCCAAAATGCTTCCTTTTCCAGATTTCTTCTCCAAAGTACCTAAAATGACAAAAGGAACGATTTAGGGCAATATTTGATCAAATAAATACGATTTAGGGCTTAAATGACCCCCTAAAAGCGGTACACTTTTCGCTTCATCAGGTGTTCTGTTACCAACCTCGGACATTTACTAACTAGATACTTAGAGCATTAAGTATAGTATTGAATGTCATTTGTTTGAGTCTTGAGGCCCCTGAATGACTTTTCATTCAGTGTGAGGATGTTCAGGGAAGGTTATTCAGTGATCTATAAGATTCTTATTCATTGAGAGATTTATTGAGTCAGGGACCAAAGGTTATCAGAATTTACACTAAGTTGGATGGATTCAATCAGTGGACTGATCCTCAATATCCAACATTCCCAATTCAGCTTTCAGTCTTGTGAAAGTTGGTTCATCCAATGGTTTGGTGAATATATCAGCTAGCTGATGAAATGATATGTGATCTGATATCAATGTCACCATTCATGACATGGTCCCTGATGAAATGATATCTGATATCAATGTGTTTGGTTCTCTGATGAAGAACAGGATTGTTTGAGATAGCAATTGCACTTGTGTTGTCACAAAAGATGGGTACCATCTAGTAATGGATGTCATAGTCACTGATTTGACTTTTCATCCATAGCACATTTGCACAACAACTGGCTGCTGCAACATATTCAGCTTCAGTTGAGGACATGGCAACTGACTATTGTTTCTTAGTACTCCAACAGACTAATTTTCCACCAAGGAATTGGCAGGAGCCTGAGGTACTTTTCCTATCCATGTTGCAGCTAGCATAGTTAGAGTCTGAGTACCATTTGAGATAAAAGCCTGAACATTTAGGATAGTACAATCCAAGAGTTGGAGTACCTTTCAGGTACCTGGCGATCCTTTTCACAGCTGTGAGATGTGATTCTCTAGGGTCAGACTGATATCTGGCATACAAATAGACTGAGAATTGGATATCAGGCCTTGATGCAAGTAGGTACATCAGTGACCCAATCATTTCTCTAAAAAGAGTTTGATTCACTGGTTTACCAGCAAGGTCAGGACCAAGGTTGTTTGGGGGCACCATAGGAGTTTTCACTGAGGCACAGTCACTGAGCTCATACTTTTTTAGTAGGCTTCTAGTGTACTTCTCTTGACTGATAGAGGTTCCCTTATCAGTCTACTTGATTTGCAGACCAAGGAAGTAAGTGAGTTCTCCCATCATGCTCATTTTAAATTTCTTTGCCATCAGTTTTTTAAACTGTTTGCAAAGTTTATAACTTGTTGAGCCAAATATGATGTTATCCACATACACTTGAACAAGAATGAAATCTTCTTTTGTCCTATAGATAAACAAGGTGTTTTGTCTATCTTGCCTCTGACAAATTTGTTTCGGATGAGAAAGGCTGAAAGAGTTTCATACCATGCCCTAGGAGCTTGTTTCAGTCCATAAAGAGCTTTGTCAAGCTTCCAGGCATAGTCAGGAAACTCACTGATTTCAAATCCAGGAGGTTGGTGAACATCAACTTCTTCTTTCAGTGATCCATTGAGGAAAGCACTTTTTACATCCATTTGATATACTTTGAAGTTCATGTAGGTTGAAAATGCAAGGAAGATCCTGATGGCTTCCATCCTTGCCACTGGTGCAAATGTTTCTTCATAGTCAATGCCTTCTTGTTGATTCTATCCTTTGGCAACAAGTCTGGCTTTGTTTTTAATGACTAGTCCAGCTGTCCTGAGGTCTGGGATATTGATTTCAACTTGTGGAGGCCTGATTAGGTGGAGGTGTAGGTTCTGGTGTAGACACTTGAGGATTTTCAGGATCTTGAGTATCTGACTGACTTGGCTGATCACTGAGATTGATTGGTTCCTGAGCACTTTGTTCAGACTGATTGATTTCATCATTACCTTTTTGTGCTTCAACAAACTCAGTAATGGTTGGATAAGGAAGGTTGTGTGGGATATTGTAATAGGAAATATCAGCATCTACTTGATATTGAGTGGAAGGATTACTATCAGGATGATGTTCATCAGGAGGATATCTTGATGAATCATCAATTCCTATCTTTTCCACTGAGGTGTTTGAGAATCTGATGGCTTCAGTACTCTCATCAAAGGTGACTTGGAATGTTTCCTCAGTCTGTTGTCTCCTTGTATTGAACATCCTGAAGGCTTTAGTGACGAGAGAGTATCCTAGAAAGTATCCATCATCAGCTTTTGCATCAAATTTCCCTATGTGATCCTTGTGATTATGAATAAACATAGGGCACCCAAAGACATGAAAATAGCTGATGTCAGGGATTTTTCCTTTGAATAACTCATAAGGAGTTTTGCCATGTCTCTTGACAATGATGGATCCGTTTTGAGTATAACAGGCAGTTTTAACTGCTTCAGTCTAAAAGTGTTTGGGTAGGAATGATCCATTTGGCATTGTCATGGCAGCTTCAATGAGTGTTCTATTCTTCCTTTCTGCAACACCATTTTGTTCAGGTGTGTAAGGAGAGAAGTTTTGAGAAATTCCTTTGTTATTACAGAAACCCTCAAGATCATGGGTTTTGAAGTCAGTCCTGATTTGTTTGACTTTAATGTCATTTTGGTTTTCAATGTTCCTAACAAAGGACTTGATTGTTCCAGCTGCCTGACCCTTTTTGGTCAGGAAGTAAACCCAAGTGTATCTTGAGTATTCATCCACAATGACCAGAGTATACTTCTCATGATTAATGGACCTAGGACTGATGGGCCCAAAGAGATCCATATGGAGAAGATGAAGGAAGCTTTTGATGGAGAAATTTTGTTTGGTTTTAAAGGATGCTCTATGATGTTTCCTTTTTTCACAGGCAGAGCAGGGTTTATCCTTTGAAAACACAAGTGATGGTAAGCCAAGGACCTTGTTTTGTTTGACAAGATTGTTTATGTTTTTGAAATTCAAATGGGAGAGTCTCTTATGCCAAAGCCATTTAAGGGTTTCAGTGGCTTTAGCAAAGAGACAAGTTCCATTCTGAGTTAGAGTAGACATATCTAACACATAAACATCTTGTCTTCTTGGTGCATTAAGAACTACTTCTTTATTTGCATTAAAGATGGTACCTTGCTTAACATCAAATTGAACTATGTATTTTGCTTCACATAGTTGACTGACACTGATAAGATTGTACTTGAGACCATTAACATAAGCTATCATAGTAAAAACTATTCCTTTACAATTTACTAAACCATAACCTTCAGTGAGACATGATGAATTGTCAGCAAATACCACCTGAGGTCCTGGTTCTTCAACATATTTGTGCAGATATTCTTTCACACCAGTCATGCTCCTTGAACATCCACTATCTAGATGCCAAACAGGCTCCTTGAAATGTCTCTACACAAATAGTAAACTGAGTTAGTTTTTTCTAGGGCCCCTCCTCTTGGAGGGCTTGGCTTTGATGGCCTTTTTAAAAGTTACAATTGATGCATGGTCAGTTGTGGTATGGACTGTGCTTCTACAGATTTTGCATTTGATTGCAAATGTGGACTCAGAAGACTGAGAGGATGAATTGGTGATTCCTCTTCTAGCCTGAATGACCTTTTCATGTCCTGAGGTGTCATGAGTGGGATCTCCACATATATTACAACTAGGATCCATTAGACAATCATTAGGAAGATGGTCATTGAAGCGACAATGTGGGCAAGGTGTAAAAGGCTTAGCCTTTTGTTTTTGCTTCTGTTTAGAATCAGATGCATACTGAAAAGCCAGTGCTTTAAAGTTTGCAACATTGGATGTGACTGTGTATGACAAGTGATCAGAAGTCCTGTGATCTTCCTTTTTGCATATCATACAAAAGAGGATTCTATAACAATCATCAGTGGAATGATTGGTATAGTGACACAGCTCACATCTTTGCTGAGGTTTTGAGGATTTTGGTTTGGAGGTGCTTGAGGAAGCTGATTTGAGTTCCTTAATCTTAGATTGAGGAGGTTTCTCAGAAGATTCAATCTTCTTACTCAGCTTCCTGACAAGCTCAGCCAACTGATCATATATTAAATCAGGGCTTTCAGTGTTCACCTCATTTGGGACTGAAGTTGTTAAGTCATCAGTGGGAATTGAGACTTCAGGTGTGGGTTTCTTCAGGATTGTTCTTCCCAATCTTGAATTCTCCTTTGGAAAATGTTGAGAGTAGACTAATGGTGTAAGTATGAGCATGGTGCAGCTCCCTGAAGGACTTTCAGAGGTGGGAGTGGTGTTTGTGATTCTAATTCAGACTCATTGATAGACTCAATGTTACTAGGTTTATCAGTGAGTCCAAGCATATCTTTTATAGACTGACTTTCAGGTTGCAAGATTTTCCCAGTCTAAAAGCTATGTAATTTACTGACTGGGTTGTTTCTTATAACCCAGTAGCTAGACTTAGGTTCCATTTCTTGCTCAAAAGATATGCCAGCTGGTATAAAGGCCTTTTCACTATGATTCTCACTGAGGACATTGTAAGTTGGTCTTCTCCTATGACTTTCTTGTTAGAACTAGGAATAAGACTACCAGTTTCATAGACTTTAGGATTTTTTTTTGTCCAGCTTACAATGACAGCCTTTTCTTTGTTAAGTTCAGTTTGAAGAGATTGATTTTGTTTCAAAATTTTAGTGTTTTGAATTTGAAGTTTAACAGCTTCTAGCTTGGCTTGTTTTAAGAAAAGTAATTCATCTCTACACTTATTTATTTCTTGAACAAGATTATTATATTTTGAAAACAAATTAAGTCTTTGCTCTTCAACAAACTTAAGATCAACATTAATGTAATTCAAGTAAGATTGCCAATCAGAATCATCATTCATAGAAAGTAAAATATTTACCTTTTTCATGGTGATGTTAACCCACTCTCCATTTCTTGCATGGCTTTTTCCAACAATCAGCTGGTCATTATCTGAAAGTGCCGTCAGTGCACTGACACTTACTTCTTCATCATTTGAGGAGACATCTTCTTCATCCCAGTTATAGGCTTCAGCTACAAGTACCTTGTTCTTTGTTTGAACAGGTTTAGTGGTTTGAGCAGCCTGAGATACTGAGGGAGTGAAGTTATCTCTAATCATAACACACACAAGAACTTGATGTTTAGCCGAATCTTAGAGAGAGAAAGAGAGGAGAGTGGGAGGCTTCTTGAGAGAGAAAGTAAAATCTATTAGATTAGAATGAAAGCTCCAACCCTTCCCATGGGTGGGAAGGGCTATTTATACAAGTTACCTAACGCCTCACGTGGGCTATGGAGCGGGCTACAGTGGGTAAAGACCCGACCCGACTCCATGATGAAACGATATCTAAACTATAACTATAAAGCCTATGAGCTATCTAATGCCAAAAGATACTCGGGGTGACCGAGTCTTTCATATGAATATTTATATTCCTAACAATCTCCCCCTAAGGGAGGTCACCCCGGAAAATACACATTGAATTCTAGCATTCTATTACATGACTGTAACAACCGTGAAATTTTGGGTCATTATTTTTACTAATTTTAATTACATAATTTTTGCTATTTTAAGTAAATTAGTTTTGCCGGGAAAGTTGCCCGCGTACGTCGTGACACGTACACTTAAATTCATAATTTGACTCAAACTATGCCCAGTCTACCCATTAATATGATTTATGTTCTCCCACGTACTTGTTTTCATATAGAATAATTTAATTTTCCATTTCTACGTGAAGTGTGCACAGTTTACGTTTTACGCGTTTTCAGCTTGCGTTTTAAGCTTTAACGACTTTATAACACTCCGAAAGGCTCGGGAAATATATAAAACATCAAATTAGGCCATTTTAAGTTAAATTTGACATTCTTATGAAAATATTATCCTTGTGAAATTTATTTTTACAAACTATGCATAAGAAGTACCCGATTTAACGATTTTCGCGTTTCTAGCTATTCATGAGATGTGTTTAGGTTTTCTATCTGTTTTCATATCATTAGAGGTTTAATATTCCATCACATGCTCCTAGTATTCAAAAATTTCTATACTAAGTCCTTCGTCGGAGATGCTAATGTCAATACCTGATGATCATCCCTTGGAGTAGTAATAGGGGTTGAAGCCCTAGTCGTGGAATCTGAATCCGAATCTTCCATATATGAATCTGTAGTCAAAGATGCATAAACAAAATGTACCCTCTTACGAGGTGGCATCAATCTATCTCTGACTATAAAAGTCTGTATGTCTGGGGATAGGGCTCTAGGCCTCCTAGCACTGATTCGGGCTATAAGTGAAGGAATAGTGTCACTTGGTTGTGGAAGTACAAATGGTGTCAGATGATAATGAGGGGGGAAGTAGATGAGGGTAAAGGTAGTGTAGATGCTCGGGTGGCTGGTGTGGGAGATACTGTAGTGGGTGATCTGGTAAGTGAGTCAGAAGTATCAGGTGTAGGTAATCGAGCGGGTGAGGCTGGTGGTGGTGGTGTAGGTGATCTAGCTGGTGCAATAGTCCGTGGTGGTGTAATGGGAGCCATCAAAAACTCCTTAATCTCCTCATCATCAGGATCCTCTTCATCATCAAAGTGTGAGCGCGAATACAGTAAATAGATCTATTAGTAACAACACTCCCCATGCAGGTACGTGCCTATAAGGCAGTCGTGTGTATTGTATTCGTACTAAATGATAGGTGTGGCTATTACCTATGTATAAAGGGCTGATTCATGCTTTTAGCAATAGAGACGTTAGTGTCGGGGTCACGAGCTTACGGCAATAATAACCTTACTAGACTCTGCATATGTTGCTTAGTCGTTTTTATAAATGATTTATTGTGATCGACCGCTTATTATTAAACTCTATGGATTCACTCAACATTTGTGTTGACGTTTTGGCATGTTTTATCTCAGGTTTGAAGGCATGAAGGTCTTGGATGGAGTCGCACGGATATATTTTGAAGACTCGGCATATTTTCACATTTGAAGAGTCTATATTTTAAAGATTTATGTTATGTTTAAAACATATGCAATCTTTTGAAAATGTTGTGTTTTATGAAAACTGTTGGGACCTTTGCAAACTCTGAGATTTTAATGTATTAAATGTGAAACACTTTTAAAACTTTTTTTTCAAGGGTCGTTTTCCAAGACTTGTACTTTGTGCTAGGAAGTAATACCCCAGTGAACTATCTTCCGCTGCGATAATTTTGGGGGTGTTACAGATTGGCATCAGAGCTACAGTTATAGAGAACTGGGTCGTTTTCAAAACTCAATGTAAAACCCTAAAATTTTGAAATCATTTTTGGATCATTTTTGAATTTTAACCTAAGTATAAATTATAATTATATGACATATTAAAAACTATAAGTTACATAATAAATAATAACTAATCTAAATAAACTAAATATATATATCCTAAGTTTCCTTCCAACTATAGAACCACATTATAAAACCATATTTATTTCCGTGTATTTCACACGCTTTGACCAATTTAAGCATATCAACGTATTATGCAAATTTTATTTACTTCCTTGTATAAACCCAATCTGTTGTGAAAAACCTGGTGCCACACGTATTTCCTCTTTTAATATGAAGATATGGTCATGTGGGATCACTTAAACTCGGTCAAAATGTCCAGCAATTCTTTCCTTTATCTACTCCTCATATCACTTAATATATCTTTTCAAAACTTACGACTAGAAACCCTAAACCAACCAAAGTGGCGGCAGCTCATTTGGATCCTATTCGAGGAGTGCAAACGTGGTGAAGAAAGGTGGTACGAAGGAGGTCAATAAGGTGGTTTGATCATGCGAAGGATTGGGTCCAAAGGGTGTGGATTCGTGGGTGTTTTGGTGTTCTTGGCCTCGTTGTAATCCAGCCTTGAAGGTACCATACTATCGTTTCTGTTTTGAAATCCATTCAACACTTCGTAACATAAGTATAATCAGTGGTAAATGATGTCTCGCGAACGATTAAAATCATGTTCATATATTGTTAAAACTGAGTACGAATATCACAAGAAAAATGTCACATAAAACCATGAATTACAAAACCCATACTTGTCGATCTGTGTTTCTGTTTTCCTTTTCGAATTATTTATCATGCATGCGTATTTATTGGGTCATTAGAACACTTGTATGTGCTCAGGGTCACGACTAAGAATATGGATAACATGCATGCCTAAGGTGATTTTTAAACCAATAAGAAACTGAATTTTAATATAGGATATATGGAACTCGTGTGTGTGTTGAATAAGAGGACATATGGCCTGTTAAAATTTGAATTGTTTGCATGAAAATTTAGTCCTCATGGCACATGAAATAATGAACCAAAATACATATATATCCAGGCCTAAAATCTGGAACTGGAATACGTATATATAGGCTCTCGATCTGGAATTGTAACTTGTAAAAGTGGGCTGTTGGGTCAATTTAAAAGATGGTGTTATGAGTGTTGTGTGGCTGTGATAATGGGACGTTATGGTTGCTGTTTTGTGTGTGGATTTAGGCTGGAAATAGGTGCAACTGATGTGGGTTAAAACAATGCAATTGGGTGTGCTATGTGTGTGTCGAGTAGGGCTGGTTCGAGTGATTCTGTGTGTGTGTTATTGTAGCGTGAGGACGGTGAATTGTATGGGTTGGGATGGTGTGGTGTTGTTGTCGAGTGTGCAGAACAAACAGGTCAAAATCAAAGGAAAACTAGGGCGTGTGGGTTTGTCATAAGGGGGTGTTAGGTGTAAAAGTAATGTCGAGTCCAGGCTTCATACAAAGGGTCTTATGGGAGTAAGTAATGTCAATTCAAGATGGTTGTCATGGTTGATTTTGATGTCGTGTACAATGTATAATCGAAGGGTAAAATAGTTGGGCTTTGGTTCGGGCTGAAATGAAAAGTTGGTGTCTCGTAAGTATTGTCCAAGAGGGTAATGGTTTGTTAAAGTATTTGGTAATATATGGGTTAAAACGGGTTGTCAAGTTAAGGTTTTAATAAAATAAGCTAGGGTTAAACTTGGATGGGTATAATTAATGAGATGCATAAAATATACAAATATGAGAATTTCCATGTAAATATGTATTTTACACTTTAGCCCCTGAACTTTGATAAAATGACGGTTTAAACCCTAAACTATTAAAAGTTGTCATATTAAATCCTAAACTATAATATTGGTCATAATAAATCTATAGGTTACTACATTGTCATTATAACCTTAAAAGTTACTAAATCGGAAAACCTACTAATTATGGAAACTTACTAATTCGGAAAAACTGCTAAAAATAGAAAGTTCCTTAAAATGGTTAAACTACTTAAAGAGGAAACTTACTATTTTTGGAAAGCTGCTATAAAAAGAAAGTTACTTAAAATGGAAAAGTCGACTAAAATGAGTAATCCGATTTAAAATAAGATATTAATAATAAGACGATCATGTATTCGTGTAGATTCGCTGAAGAGGGAGTTTGATTCCGATCTTTATGTTTCTGTTATGCTTTCACTTGCGGTCTAAGGTACAGATATTCTGACCTTATCTCTTAAGGTTTCTCATGATTCGTACACATCTTTTAAATATTAGCTTTGACTATGATGCCGTTGATCTGAGCCTTCTTATTATGGCTTTCTTATTTGATCTATGCCTTTGTTATGCTCCCTTAGATTTTGTAAACCGTTGATTTTGTAACTGGATGTGAAAATCTTTCTTAATTATATCATGGAAATGTTTTGAGAAAAACTATTTTAAAATGATGTTTATGAACGATGCGATACCAATTTTATATGGAATTTTACTAAACTCTTATGAAAACTACTTTTACGAACTACCTTTATGAAAACCATTATTAAAGATCGTTTTTATGAAAACCATTATTAAAAGATTTCTGTAACTGAACATTTGATAGAAAACTCTGATTATGAACCTTTGCTATGAACTTATGAACCTTTGATATGTTATGACTTTTTAAACCCTACAGTTTGATACCCGAGTCACTTTGTTTCCTAGTCATGGGGGTTCCATGGCCGTGTCATTGATACACCAATGGCATGACTCTAGTGTGGTCGAGTGATGTTCCACACCGTCCCTTTTTTGTTATTTATTATGAGCTTAATTATTATGTATGTTTGGCCACTAATATTTTCTGCAGGGGTGTATGGATGCATCCTAGATATGATCTGTATCTGTATATGTATCTGTTATATTATATGATTTGTTTCTGGTGATTGATGCTGTGTGCAATACACGTCCTTCACATATTTGAGAGGTCGCACCTCTATGGTTACTATGATATTTGATTTGATTTGTTTGGGCTCGTGGTAGATTACTGATCTTTTCTTACTTAATATCCATTCGTTTATACCTCATGCTTTTCTCAATGCACCATACTTTACATACTATATTTGTTAATACTAATAATTATCCTAACCAATACAACAACTACTAGGAATGATCAAAGAAATAAGAGTGGAACTTGTAATATTAGCTTCATATAAATCACACACTTAAAACAATGATACAAACCCTAATGACTACAATACCTTGAGAGCACCTTAAGAACACCAACCTCCCAAGTGAGGATGGGAGGTTCTATTTATAGTTTTTGTGATGGATAGGCTTGGACTTGGGTAGGCTATTACATGGGCTTCTTTAATACAATACATAACATATAAGCTTAAGTCCAAGCCCTTTTGACTAAATATACTAATTACGCAACAACACGTTTAATACAATAAATAACGACAATGACCATCGCTTTTTATAAATCCTAACAATCTCCCCCTAAGGGATGGTCATTCAAATGTTGCTCGGAGTGAGTTGGTCTTTTGTCTTCATATCCATGTGCTTCATGTGTCGTTGTATAATAGTCTTTGTTCTTGTTCCTTCATGCTATGTGATCTTCAAAGAATCGTCTTTGTGGATGTTCTTGCCTTCAATCAGTATCTTCATGTGATTGTGACGTCGTGACCTTCAACATACTCATGCCTCTTCTCCTTATGCTAACAATCTCCCCATAATCTTTCATCATGTGACATATGAACTTGTTCTTGACATCTTGATTAGCCTCTTGACTTTGTTGTTACACTTTGTCTTTAACTTGATCTTTTTGTCTTGAACCTTTTACACTTGAGCTTTGTAGGGGATGTTCTTCATAAGTATGAGTATGCTGAGGTGAAGATGCTTGATGTATGGGATGATGGTTAATGGATGTTTAAGGGTAGCTGCATAAAACTGTTAGTAATAATCATCCAGCACTTATGGGTTAGGACTTCGAGATCGTCAACAGCATAGTGTGTAGACTTTCTCTAATCTCCCCCAGGCCGTTCTGAACCGGATACCCCCGAGAGGGCTTACACGGACACACCAAAGTGCACCCACGATTCAGTGAGTCGCTAGAGATCACCCTACGACTGTAGACCATTTGAAGCATGTAACCATCATGATAAGACTCGGCAAGATCTTTGGATCTCATTAAGACTCTTACAACTTGTGTCCTTTTTGGCGAACACAAGTGTATCAAATGGAAGTGTTCCTAACGAGATATTTTGATGAATCTCATGGCTCTAGACTCTATTGTGCGTTTTGGTTTTAAGTCGTCGGAGGCATGGAGCAGAGTGCCACCTTTTCAATATCAACACATCTCGGAATGAGAGGCTGATAGATTATGCAGTGTTCTCCGTGAGAAATGAAACAAATATCTTTTGAGAGATATCTGAGTGGCTAGGAGGGGTGGTGCAGTGCGTCACTGGGTCCATGACGTCTTGTCTTCAATATCAGTATCACCTTAGTGAGTACCGATAGCAGATGTATTGACCCGGTTTCTGCCCTAAGTTTTCATGGAGGGCTATTTCTTTTCACCCTTTCATTCAACTTTTCTTTTTAATTCTTCAACCCCTTCTTTCCCTTTCTCATTTACTCCTTTTTTTCAATCATACCTAAGGACTTCTAATTCTAAACTATTGGATTTTTCCTTGGGTAGATCCCTCCGGCTCTGGCGGATCATAGGACGGTTTTCCTAACCTTAGTCACCTTATAACTCCATGACTATCCTAGATTTGCCATAAAACCTTTTGAAAATCTCTCAAAGTGTTTATGAATAAACACATTTAGTTAGCACTTAGAGAGTTTTATATTTTTGAAGTACTCCCCCTTCACATGTGCTCATGCATTTTTAACTAAAATTGCACATGTTGGGTAGAGTTCGCACATTTTGAATTGATCGAATTTCAATGAACATGACCTTTGCGAGACACGCTTACATCACTAGTTAGACTAGCTTGAAATTATTACCCGTCCCGGTCATATTCAAAGATCATCTCTCGAATTGGTACATTCTACTCAGACAAGTCCTTTGCGAGACACGTTTACATCACTGGAAAACCAGCTTGAAATTATTACCCGTCCCGGACAAGTCTTTTCGATAACAGACATCAAGTTTCGTCAATTCGAGGGTTAGAACTGAGTTTGTCTGGTGAGCATACTTTGAGATTCCACGAACTTTGATCACATTTTAATCACGTCCTCTCCCCCTCAAAAATAGCATTGATATTTTTGATATCAGCTGATTAAAATGAAAGTGTTTTTGGAGAGAGACGGATTTTTAGCATGAAAATGGAACATTTTGCATTTTTTTAATTTTTATACTCCCCCTTAAAGAAAGCATATTATAAAACATTTGAGTTTCAAGAGGGAGTTTCTTGAGCACAGAATTTGAGAAAGATTTTGAAAAATCTTGATCATGTGCTCAAGATTCGTTTAGATTTGCCATTAACATTGCGAGTCCTGATCGGAAATAATCAGAAGTCATCAATGTAGCTCGGGTTCCGTACTGAAATGTACGAAAGCCGTAATGAAGAAAGTTTTGAGATCGACATGTTTTAGAAAATGTTTAAATGAACTCTCGCTCAAGCATCTGTACATGCCCGTATCATTGTTGAATGACATTTCTAGGTACGTACAGAATATTGATTTATACAAGAGACATGTCGTGAGAAGAATATTTTTGAATTTTGTATTTTATATTTTTTATGTCTTTTTGAAATTTTATATTTTTATATTTTGTTTTTGTTGGTTTTTCAAATTTTGTATTTTGTTTTTCAAAAATATTTACATGCGAAGCTTTTGGAAATAAATTCAAGAAGATTCGAGAAGACTTTCTAACTCTTCGGGAGTTAGGCTTCGCATTCCAATTCGACGAGTTGGTATTCAGTCCCCACGAAAAATAATTCAACAGTACCCTCTTCGACGTGTTCCTTTATGAAGTGGTAGCGGACTCTAATATGCTTGGTCTTGGAGTGCTGAACTGGATTGCACGAGATGGCTATGGCACTTTTCGAGTCACAATACATAGGTATGTGGTCGAAAGAGTAGCCATAATCTGTGAGTTGTGTCCTCATCCATAGAACTTGGGCACAACACGCAGATAGAGACACATACTCGGCTTCTGCGGTTGAAAGCGCTGTGCAGTCTTGTTTCCTTGATGACCAGCCTACTAGCTTCTCTCCCAAAAATTGTGCTCCTCCGGATGTACTTTTTGCGGTGACTTGACAACCAGCATGATCGGCATCTGCAAAGGCTGTTAGATTGAACTCCGAATCCTTCGGATACCAAAGTCCCATGTTAATGGTTCTTCGAAGGTACCAGAAGATCCGTTTAACCTCTTTGAGGTAAAGTTCGGTAGGCCTTGCCTGAAACCGTGCTAATAAACAAACAGCAAATTGTATATCGGGTCGGCTAGCAGTTAAGTACATGAGAGACCCAATCATGCTCCGATATTTCTTCGGATCAATGGGTTTCCCATATAAGTCAGCACCGATTTTGGGTGAGGTGACCATTGGAGTACCAACAGAGTCACAATTTTCCATTCCATGTTTCTTTAAAATCTCAATTGTATATTTTGCTTGATTAAAAAAAATACCATGATGGGATTGATGGATTTGAAGTCCAAGGAAGAATTTTAATTCGCCCATCATAGACATTTCAAATTTACTTTTCATGAGATTTGCAAAATGTTTTGAATGTTCAGGATTAGTGGACCCAAAGATTATGTCGTCCACGTAAATCTGAACAATCAAAATGTCATCTTTAAACTTTTTGGTAAACAAGGTCTGGTCAATTGTTCCTTTGGAGAAATGATTTAACAGCAAGAAAGATGAGAGTTCATCGTACCATGCCCTTGGGGCTTGTTTTAGACCATAGATAGCCTTTTTGAGCTCGTAGACGTAGTCGAGATGATCTTTGTCATTGAATCCGTCTGGCTGACTCACGTACACCTCTTCCTTCAGAGTTTCATTCAAGAAAGCCGTCTTGATATCCATCTGATAGACCGTGATGTTCTTGTGAGCCGCGTATGCTAAGAAAATCCTGACCGCTTCAAGTCTAGCTACTGGTGCGAATGACTCATCAAAATCGATTCCCTCTTCCTGTCTAAATCCCTTGGCCACGAGACGAGCTTTGTTGCGAATTACAGTCATCTCTTCATCCTTTTTATTCTTCCATATCCACTTAAGATCAATGACAAGTTTGTCGAGAGGTCTTGGCACTAAATCCCAAGTGTCATGAAGTCGATATTGGAGAAGTTCTTCCTGCATTGCTTCAATCCATGCATCATCTGACATTGCTTCCCGAATGTTCTTTGGCTCTTTTAAACTAACTGAGCAGGCAAAGATGCACATATCACAATCGGTAGCGAGTTGTCTTCTCGTCCACTTTAACGTTGAAGGGTACCTTGAATCTAACGAATGCGTGTTTGATGGTTCATATAACCGAGAAGAAGATTCAGCAGATTCCGTAGCAAATGGGTTTTCAAATGGTTCTTCTTCTTCTAACACAGCATCGTTTTGGTATGGTTCTTCTTGATTTGGTGTTGTTGGGTTTTGCTCATCAACTGTTGGTAAAACAATCTCAATTACTGGAATGGCAGGAGTAGATGTAGATGATGTTGACGTGGAGGGAGTTGGTGCTTCAGCTTCGATTGTAGTAGATGCATCTTGTGGTGGTGGTGATGGTTGTTGTTGAGCGGGTGCAGCGGAACGTTGTTGTGATGTATCTATTGAAGCTCCACTAAAGATTGGTGCCACGATTTTCGGTTAAGAGATCATCACCAACCAAGTTCCTAACGAAACATGTATTTCTTCTGAATGCAACCTCTAAGTCCGCATCACAAAATTGTCCGACAGAAAACAGGTTGTGTCCCAAACCTTCGACATAGTAAACTCGAGTGATTAAAAAATTCCCAAACTGTAGATCTCCATAACCCAGAATAGCTGCTACATGATCATTTCCAAACCGAACTGTTCCCATGAACTTTCATACAAAGTTGATCAGCAGCTTCAGATTCCCGGTCATGTGCTTGGAGCAACCCGAGTCGAAGATCCAAAGACATATTTCGATTACCTGCCAATAACAGATGATTGTGCATTTGGAAACCGTTTATCATTTGGTTCCATGGGGTTAGGGATAACAGGAGAAATACAATCATAGACGGTTTTTACTGGTTCTTCCTTAGCCATTTTTATTCTACCATTTTCTAGACTGAATTCTCTACCTGTTGGAATCCATACACACATCTTAAGATAGTTCCTAGGCAGCAGACTACTAGTTGATTTCTTAGACTTTGCAATAAGTCTTTGAATGTATGTAGTCTTAGCAGTATTTTCTGAAGGAACATCTTTCTTAGCAGGCATTTCATTCACATGTACAACATTAGAAACAATATCATCACACACATTTTCAGACAAAGATTTCTTGTTCATTAAACAAACAGGTTCATTACATGTACTAGAAATATTGTCTTTAACGTTACATTCAGATGACATAAGTTTCTTCTTGGAAAGTGATAAAATCCTAGGGTGTTCTTCTACATCTTTCGTTTTATTCTTGGTTTCACTCTTAGAAGCAGGCGCGACTCTATTCCTTGTATTGCTCCTAGGCTTTGGTCTGCTGCTCTTAGAGGTACTTTCTACTCCTGTAGAAGGTAAGGCACACTCATTAGGATTTATCTTGTTGTCCTTTGAATCAGTGTTAGCTTTCCTAATCTATTTTGGATTTTCCTTAACACTTTTGTCAATTGCCCTATATGTTTTAGATGTAGAGGTAGATGCAATAGTGGTACTAATCCTATAAAGTCCAGGTGCTATCACATTTGGTGTTTTGACAACTACTTTCTCTTTTGCTTTTTCTTTGGGCAAGGGTGAAGGAGCAGATTGTGAAATTGACATTTTTGGTTTTGCAATAATTTCTTCACCCTTCCCTTTTTGACATTCAAGCTGAGACTTCAAAAGATCAATTTGTTTTTGCATTTCTTTGTAAGAACGTTCATACGACAGTTTTTCATACTTACATTTTTCCTTTTTCCGATCCAGTTGTTTAAAATATGTAACATTTTCTTTTTCAAGCTTTGCAAACGCATTTTCATATTTTGAAACAATTTGGGAAGTCTCAGCTCGAAGTCTTTCATCGTCTTCAACAGAATACATTTGATAAATAATGGACATAATATCAGTTGAAAGAGCTTCTTCAGAGAGTGCGTCATTTTGTTTTTCCAAAACTTTGATTTTTTCAATGTTTTCATTGGCTTCAATTACCAAGGATGTGTGGTCCTTGACAAATTCAGTTACTTCTTTGATAATTGCGTTCTCAACATGAATTGCTCTTGCATGTATGCCAGATAAAATGGGAGTAATTTCTGTTTCGAACATCTTTTTCTGTTCAGTTTGAAAACTTGAAAACCAATCGTTGATTTTAGTATTAGTTTTGGTTGCCACAACATCTTGAAGCATTTCAACTCTCCTTTTAAGATCGGCCAATAGTATTCTAGCTTCACTTGCGGAAGTGTCGGTAGAGTACATTTGTTCGATGTTAGAAAGGTGTTTTGACACAACTTTGAACTTTGTGGCAGCCACTGGTTTTTTGAAAAACAAAGGTGACTCCTTTTTTACAAGATGAACACCAGCAAGTTTGTTTGCTTCATTATAATCAATTGGTTTGATTTCTCTGTTTAATTGTCTCATTTTGTTTCGACTTTCTTTCGTAAGCTCAATCGTTTCATACGAATCATAACACGTAGGTGGATCATGCACATCATTTATAAGATTACCATTAAATAGCACATTCTGTTTTTGCTGAGCTTTCTTGAAATAACAAGGGTTTTCACAACCGAGAGCCATTTTCTTTCTTGTATATAAAATCGGGTTTTTGTCGTTAATTAACATATTAATCGTTTGAGTTGAATGACCCGTTTTTACAAGCAATTCTTCCAACTTTTTAATAGTTTCCTGTTTGTCAAGTACTTCATCAAGAAGTTCATCTTCTCATTTTGAAAACTTTGTATGCAACTCTTTCTTCTCTTTTTCAAGATCAGAACAAGTTGATTTTTGTTTAGAAAGTTGGTTGGTTAATTCAGAAATTTCTGCTTTTAAGGATTTAATTTGCATGTTCAATTTAACATCAAGAGTGTCGTATTTGATTTGCAAATGTTTCTCCCTTGAAACAGAATCACTGTAACCATTTTCAAGTTCTGACAGTCGTTTGTGGTGAAATTCAAAAGCCTTTTCGTTCACCTTGTATCTCTCAAGCTCAGTGGTCAATTTTTCATTAGCGGCCTTAACATCGCTATTGATCTTTTTGACCTTTTCAATTTCAATACCACAATTTTGCAATAATGATTCAAATAAAGCACGTGTTTCCTCTTCATTCTCAGTATGCTATGACTCGAAGCCTCCATTAGGATCCATATCTGGAGTAGCCAAATTAGTATTACAATAACTTGGGGAGTCCATATATGTATCATAAATGGGATTAGGAGTCGCAGGATGCTGTTCATTCTGAGGTGACATATCAAACATTTCATTATTGTGACATGTAGTATATGTAGGTACCTCAGATATCACATTGGCATCATAAGCAGGAGGTGTTTCAGAATCCGTGTCATATTTAACCTCTTGAAGATTTGCCATGAAGATGCAGTTGGCATCGATATCCTCCAAATCCTCTGCATCATCCATCAGTGCCATGAAATCATTTTCCTCAGCACTTAACTGAAACCCTGCCTTGTCCTTCTGAGCTAAGAGCAAAGCTTTCTGAAGATACTCGGGATCTTTCTTTTTTGGCTTGGAGGGACAGTTTCTTGCCATATGACCAGTACCATTACAGTTAAAACACTTCAACACATTCCCTTGATTCATATTCCCAGCATTCCCAGCAACTGGAGCAGCAACATTATTCCCAAACTGATTTCCCATATTCTGACCTCTTCTGTTTCCAACAACTTGACCCATCTGATTCTGATTACCCATATTCTGACCCATCTGATTTCCCATATACTGCCCTGTATTTTGATTACCCATCTGAGGAGCATATCCTTGTTGATTTCCATATCCTCCAACCATTTGTCCTTGTTGACCCATGTTGAAACCCGGTTGAGCAAACTGCCTGTAGCGAGTATTCGATGAAATCCTTTGATTGTTGTTGGTAGGTGTGGAATACCGTCCTTGAACAACTTTTGATAGAAGGGTAAATGCTTGAGTCAGTACAAACATGTCATCATTAGGATTGTATGGTGATTCTGGGTAAAATTGTTGTTGAATGACTTGTTGTTCTTGAGGATAGAATTGTTGTTGTGGGAAGATAGCAGTTTGTGGAGAGTATTCATGTGGCATGTAGTTCTGAGTGGGAGTTGATGATGATGTGTTCACTGTTGAAGGTGATGGTGACTGAGCAAGTAATGCTAAAGGATCATGTTTTTTGGCAACCATTTCTTTCCTAACCTCATCTGCCTCTTTCTGGTTTTGTTTCAAGAAATCATACAGTTGATCATAGTTCACTTCATGAAGGTTCTTTGTCTGATTAACAATCGTAACATATCGTCCCCATTCCTCTGGAAGGTTGTTAAGAAACTTGATGTTCTGGACAATCTGTTTTGGTGTTAAATTAGTCCTGATGAGCTCATTCATGAGAGTGCAAAACCTTGTGTAGTAGATTCAATTGGTTCAGCTGGAGTTGATGAAAATTTCTCCCATTCAGTTAGAAGCTTGTTTTCAATGTCTTGTTGACCAATTTCAGTTCCATGACATAGCCTCCTAACTCGTTCCCACATATCATAAGCAGTTTCATGGCTAAGTCAGCTGCTTCAATCTGTTTCCAATCCTCTTCTGTGTACTCTTCTTCTTTCTGAGTACGAAAGGATGGTTGAACAGGAGGTGTTTGATTGGGATCACCAGCTTCTTGAATCTGACGAGGTTTGAATGGACCATTCTTGATGGAGTTGATCAGGAGTTTGCCTTGTCCATTAGGTTTTGTTTTCAAGTAACGAAGCATACGGCTTGTCCATGGAAGATAACTGCCTTTTTCTAGCATTGGAGGACGGTTTTCAGCACCGGCTGCGTGGATGTCTTGTTGAGTAGTCATTGTTGTTGTTGAATGGTTAAGATGGTATTGGATCGGTTAAAGAACTAGGATACGGTTGGTTACTGTTCACGAGATTTGTTTGGTTTAAGTCCTTTGTCGTTGTCCTTGAATAGTCGTTGAGAAACTTGATAAACCGAGAAAGTTGATAACTTGTGAGAAACTTGATAATCCTTGAGAAACTTGAGATTTAGAAACTTGATAAGTCCACAAAGTAGATAAACTTCAAACTTAATAAATCCCAAACTTGAAAATTACTCGCAAAGTTACAAAGTCTTAAAGTCACAAAGTATTATGCACATGCCAATGGTTATTATACTCACGTTTATAGTAATAATATTATACTTTAATATTATTATATTCGCTTTTGATGTACTTTTAAAATGTAAACACGTCTCATAGCAAACACTTCTTATAATATTATGAAACACCTGTATAGCTTAAAACAAAACACACGTATAATATTATGAAATCGCACGTCTCATGCAAACCAATCAACACACGCAAACTCAAAAGCACATGCAAAACACGTATTTTTATCTGAACAGAAAAAGACACATGCATGCAAAACAGTTAACGATTGGTTTTCAAAACACATGCAAGACATACCACATATATTGAGTACACATTAACTGTTGCGTCTTTGAGGTAGGATAGCAACACACGTCAAGCAAACTTCAATAGAAAGGAAATACAACACGTCAAGTCACATGCAAACTCTCACTATAATAATGTAAAACACTTCACATGCAATGTCAGTATCTTAATATATATAAAGCAACTCACATATAAAGAAATTCAATCAAACTTCAAAAGAACACAAACTATCAAACGAACACAAACTATCAAAAGAAACTCAAGTAAACTTCAAAAGAACAGACACCTATCAACTTCAAAAGAACACAAACTCAATCAAAATCACATATAAAGAAACTCAATTTTGGAAAAGTTGATCTACTAAGTTTCTGGTTCGACTATGTTAAGTTAAAGTTGTTCGACTAAGTTTGCTTCGACTAGTGTAAGTTGTTCGATGATGAAGTTGGTTCGATGATGATGAAGTTGGTTTGATGAAATGAGTGTTGCTTCGATGGAATGAGTGTTGCTTCGACTATAAAGTTTGGTTCGACTATGTTACTTAGTTCGACTAGAGTACTTGGTTCGACTAGAGAGCTCGTTCGACTAACTCGTTCGATCAAGGTGATGGTTCGATGAAGGTTACTCGTTCGACTAGTTTTAACTCGTTCGATCAAGTGACTCGTTCGACTATCTCGTTCGATCAGGTAAACTTGTTCGACTAGTTCGTTCGATTAGGTATTCTCGTTCGATTATAATTGCTCGTTCGATTAGGGTTGCTCGTTCGATTAAGGTTGCTCGTTCGATTAAGGTTGCTCGTACGATTAGGTTACTTCGTTCGATTAAGTAACTCGTTCGATCAAATTTGCTCGTTCGATCAAGTAAGTTCGTTCGATCAACAAGCTCGTTCGATCAATTGGAAGAGTAAGTCTAACTCGACTACCCTTTTGCTCGTTCGACTGAATGCTCCTTCGATGAAGTATCCTCCTTCGATCACCCTGCTCGTTCGACTAAAACACCTCGTTCGACTACCCTTTCTCGTTCGACTAAAATACCACGTTCGACTACCCTTTCTCGTTCGACTATGTTTCAAATATGATGAGACAAAGTAGCGTGACAAAAGCAGTGATTATGAACGAAAATGAATGAACAATAGTGAAATAATACAAAAATAATGCAAAAGAAACAAAACACACGAACAGTAACTTGTATTGATGGAACAGTAACGTGAAAAACCTTATTTAATCCTAGATCTTTAAGTATTTTGCTTTGATACCACTTGTTAATACTAATAATTATCCTAACCAATACAACAACTACTAGGAATGATCAAAGAAATAAGAGTGGAACTTGTAATATTAGCTTCATATAAATCACACACTTAAAACAATGATACAAACCCTAATGACTACAATACCTTGAGAGCACCTTAAGAACACCAACCTCCCAAGTGAGGATGGGAGGTTCTATTTATAGTTTTTGTGATGGATGGGCTTGGACTTGGGTGGGCTATTACATGGGCTTATTTAATACAATACATAACATATAAGCTTAAGTCCAAGCCCTTTTGACTAAATATACTAATTACACAACGACACGTTTAATACAATAAATAACGACAATGACCATCGCTTTTTATAAATCCTAACAATATTCTTTGTTCCTTATCTTTTGCTTCGTATATATATATATATATATCTGTTCACTGAGCTTTTTAAGCTCAGCCGCATTTCTTTTCCTGGGGCAGGTTTTAGTTGGAAGCTGGGTTATGAGTGGAGAGTACTTTGGACTTAGAAGACTATACCTTGATAGCTATTCTGGATTAGAGATGACTAGAAGTGATTATATATTTAGACTTAGTATTTATTGTAGTTCTCATTTGTAACCTTGTATTTCAGATTTCCTCTTTGTAACCTTTGAAATTCATTTGTATTATTTAAGTCATATGCTTGTGTTCGCTTTGATATGTCACCATAACGTAATACTTCTACCCTTATCGGGTTGGGGTGTTACAATTATGGTATCAAAGCCAGGCTGCGACTTGTAGTACATTAAAACCTTGACCTGTGAAGTTTGGACCCTTAAGTTTCCACTGTAGGCGCTCATAAGATAACCTTTGAGAATTTGCGTTAGGATCTCCCCATAGGAACATAAGTTATAACCGGTAAGGAATGGGTAGACTAGGACATCTATGTAAGTAGCATTGCTTCCGCATCACTCTGATTCGTGCCTCTGCCTTTAGCTATGCCTTATAAGAACATTTGTTTCAGAAGCTTGATAGTTTTGCAACCTAGGTTTAGAAACCAAGTAAGATTGAAATACCTCGGGAACTACATGGATACCTTACACCATTTAAGTTTCACCTCCTGATTTTGATCCCCAATTCTGATCTGTTTGATAAACAGTTTGATACTTTTGCGACCATCCCGAAGGTCATTCGACCATAATGTGTTTGACACATTCTATGAATTCATTACTTATGTTGGATATAAATGTATCATCTGAAACTACTTAACTCTGCATAATCCATTATTACTCCTATGAGAACTCTGGTAATTATTAACCAGGGATATAGGAAGTTTTGTTCCCGCCCTTTTAATGATGAACCTTGTCTGCCAACTAATTCCTTTGGAAGGATATGATGTAAATACTATCTCAGTACGGAATTGTTAACTGAGCATGATGATGCTGATAACTAATATTCCATACATCTCACTTTTGACGGTTATACGATGTTCATATTACCAATGATACACACCCTACCTGCCCTTATGCTAAAAAGCTAAACAAAATTCCAACACCTTGAACTGTTCGCTTATCTATCTCAACCACTTAAATCTGTTAAGATTAATGTTGCTATGGAAGCACATATCCGATCTCATTTGATTGTCAAGTTTCTCCTGACACCTATTAGTATCAACCCATAGAAAGCTCTGGCATTGGAAGTATTTGTTGTACAAAATTTTTTGGTGTTTTTTGATGAACCTCGTGGGATTTCCCCCTGCATGGGAAGTAGAGTTGGCATTGAATTGATCTCAGTTGACGAAACCATGGTGCCATATAAGTTGAGAGATTGAAGGAGCTGATGGAATATGATTTTGTTCACCTCAGTGTTTCTCTTTGGATGCTCCTGTTGGTTTATGAAGAAGAAAGAGGGGAGTATGTGGCAGCGTATCGACTATCGTGAACTTAACCGTATCAATATCCGAAATCATTATCCATCTCCGCGTATCAATGATTGATTTGGTCTATCTTTGAAACTCCGTATCAGACGGCCTCACTTAAGTTTGAAGGACTGAAGAAGCAACCGCAAGGACTTCTAAGAAGGGAGTTGACTAACTGAGAGTAACCTCCGCGAAGCATTTCAGTTTTATTCGTGAAGAGGAAGATAGGTGATGTGAAGTAGATATGAAGTTTCCCTAAGACGTTTTCCTAAAGCTACTTTCGTACTCGTTGTGATCATTATAAGTTGTAATGATGCCAATTGTATTGGCTAATAGAATCATGTTTTCGCGAGTATTTGGACAATTTGTCATAGTATGACGTTGTGTTGTGTCCAGTAACGAAAGAGGAACATGTAGATCATTTTCGTATTAAGTAGAATGACCCTTTGTTCTGGAAGAGTAGGTTTGATTGGCGTTTAGAGATTGTTGCAAACAGCACTACCAGGCATCCTGTGATGACAGAGTTTCCCACAGAAAGGATCAAGATTTAAGACCATTATCGGAGTTAGAAACTTTGTAGAAGAGTAGTAGAAGATGTTCGTGACAGGCGTTACCGTGAGAGAAGCATATAAGAAGAAGAGAAAAACTGAGATGGGACTCGAGTATACCTCATGCAGCACGTGGAGATTTCAGTTCGGCATCAAGACAATCAGACCATAGGGGACGAACTATTCAACACATAACCTGGAGTCGATAGCAGCGGTGTTCACCTTGAAGATTGGAAAACATTTCTTGCAAGAAGAAGGTGGTGGCAGACATTGAAGGGGAATGTAATCGAGTTGGCAAATTTTGAGCTGTGCTAGAAGACCTATCGAAGACACGCAGTCTTGCTTCTCTATTCATTTTAGTGGTACTAAGATGAATTAAGAGCAGAAGCAGACTTGCGGACGGAAGGATACACAACGATCATGTCAGAGATTCGCGTTATTATGCCACAATCCCAAGAAGAGTTGCCGAAGGCTTGAGGAACCAGACTCAAGATTATAATTCCTTTTCATCCTATGATCATATGGACAGAAGTAGGCAGACTGCTTGGACTTGGAAGAGATTTGAGATCATGTATTTGAATGGATGAATTTTTTTTAAGCGAGTGTTTGTGTTTGGAAGAGTTGATTCTGTGAAGGATGAAGCTATTGATGACGTAATTCACTTCCTCTCAACCTACTTAAGTTTTCGTTACCTGATGATAAGATCCTTTGAATGATTTAGGTTCTCTATTAGTAATTCCGTTCTGTGTTCATTCTGCGTATGTTGGATGATGGTTTTGTTATGCGAATTTTGAAGAATTGTGAAAGGGACCTTGAGATTTATGTTTAGGAATGGGCGGATTTGAAGCAACCATTTATTTTGGCTGAGTTGGTTCCGGTGAGTGAGGAAGGATTGACGCTATTAACGACGTACCTTAATTCTGATAGACATTCTAGGATTTTCGTTACTCTTACGAGTAGTTTCGTTCTCCTCTTAGTTATGTTGTTTGATTTTGATGTAGAAGGACTGTTAGGTGATTAAGATAAGTTGCTTATTTCACGACTTGAGATAAAGTATGGTCATCATGAGGGCATATTTATATGATGCTAGTATTATGACGTCTGGCCAACGTGATAATACTTACATCATATAACGTGCACTTATTGTGATCATAGAATATTTTGAGGAGTGCCTTAGAAACTTTAGAATTTCTGATAGTGGTTTGAGATTATCTGCGAATAGTAAAACTTTAGGATCTTTCGACCTATACGTTTGATCTGCCCTACCGCCGTACGAATTGGTATGTTTGGATCCTCGAGATATGTCTGTTGACCTCTGTATCTTGATAACGATCTTAGGGTTCGTTGTAGAGCTTTCTACCGTCCAATGTTATCGATTGAATTATCTTCCATATGCATATTTATCACCCTCATATTTCTGCGATTCGAGACATTCTCATCTGATTTGCCTAATCAAATTCCACGGACGATATATCCGTCAAATCCTACGTTTTCCTTGTATCCCTTCTGAGGGGATACGATTTTCATCTGTTACGTTTGGTGTATTATTCTTTTGTTCTGGATTCATTATGGTGTGTCTTTTCTGAGGAAGCTGAAGCTATTTTGATCAACAAGATAGAGTCATGAGAAACAAGTCATTCACATTTTCGTTCACAGTTCGTTGTGCTTTCCGTTTCGCTTCACTTCAATTTTCGAGGACGAAAATTTTTTTTAGAGGGGAAGAGTTGTAAAACCCTAAAATTTTGAAATCATTTTTGGACCATTTTTGAATTTTAACCTAAGTATAAATTATAATTATATGACATATTAAAAACTATAAGTTACATAATAAATAATAACTAATCTAAATAAACTAAATATATATATCCTAAGTTTCCTTCCAACTATAGAACCACATTATAAAACCATATTTATTTCCGTGTATTTCACACGCTTTAACCAATTTTAGCATATCAACGTATTATGCAAATTTTATTTACTTCCTTGTATAAACCCAATCTGTTGTGAAAAACCTGGTGCCACACGTATTTCCTCTTTTAATATGAAGATATGGTCATGTGGGATCACTTAAACTCGGTCAAAATGTCCAGCCAATTTTTCCTTTATCTACTCCTCATATCACTTAATATATCTTTTCAAAACTCACGACTAGAAACCCTAAACCAACCAAAGTGGCGGCAGCTCATTTGGATCCTATTCGAGGAGTGCAAACGTGGTGAAGAAAGGTGGTACGAAGGAGGTCAAGAAGGTGGTTTGATCATGCGAAGGATTGGGTTCAAAGGGTGTGGATTTGTGGGTGTTTTGGTGTTCTTGGCCTCGTTGTAATCCAGCCTTGAAGATACCATACTATCGTTTCTGTTTTGAAATCCATTCGACACTTCGTAACATAAGTATAATCAGTGGTAAATGATGTCTCGCGAACGATTAAAATCATGTTCATATATTGTTAAAACTGAGTACGAATATCACAAGAAAAACGTCACATAAAACCCTGAATTACAAAACCCATACTTGTCGATCTGTGTTTCTGTTTTCCTTTTCGAATTATTTATCATGCATGCATATTTATTGGGTCATTAGAACACTTGTATGTGCTCAGGGTCACGACTAAGAATATGGATAACATGCATGCCTAAGGTGATTTTTAAACCAATAAGAAACTGAATTTTAATATAGGATATATGGAACTCGTGTGTGTGTTGAATAAGAGGACATATGGCCTGTTAAAATTTGAATTGTTTGCATGAAAATTTAGTCCTCATGGCACATGAAATAATGAACCAAAATACATATATATCCAGGCCTAAAATCTGGAACTGGAATATGTATATATAGGCTCTCGATCTGGAATTGGAACTTGAAAAAGTGGGCTGTTGGGTCAATTTAAAAGATGGTGTTATGAGTGTTGTGTGGCTGTGATAATGGGACGTTATGGTTGCTGTTTTGTGTGTGGATTTAGGCTGGAAATAGGTGCAACTGATGTGGGTTAAAACAGTGCAATTGGGTGTGCTATGTGTGTGTCGAGTAGGGCTGGTTCGAGTGATTCTGTGTGTGTGTTATTGTGGCGTGAGGATGGTGAATTGTATGGGCTGGGATGGTGTGGTGTTACTGTCGAGTGTGCTGAACAAACAGGTCAAAATCAACGGAAAACTAGGGTGTGTGGGTTTGTCATAAGGGGGTGTTGGGTGTAAAAGTAATGTCGAGTCCAGGCTTCATACAAAGGATCTTATGGGAGTAAGTAATGTCAATTCAAGATGGTTGTCATGGTTGATTTTGATGTCGTGTACAATGTATAAGAGAAGGGTAAAATAGTTGGGCTTTGGTTCGGGCTGAAATGAAAAGTTGGTGTCTCGTAAGTATTGTCCAAGAGGGTAGTCGTTTGTTAAAGTATTTGGTAATATATGGGTTAAAACGGGTTGTCAAGTTAAGGTTTTAATAAAATAAGCTAGGGTTAAACTTGGATGGGTATAATTAATGAGATGCATAAAATATACAAATATGAGAATTTCCATGTAATTATGTATTTTAGACTTTAGCCCCTGAACTTTGATAAAATGATGGTTTAAACCCTAAACTATTAAAATTTATCATATTAAATCCTAAACTATAATATTGGTCATAATAAATCTATAAGTTACTAGATTGTCATTATAACCTTAAAAGTTACTAAATCGGAAAACCTACTAATTATGGAAACTTACTAACTCGGGAAAACTGCTAAAAAGAGAAAGTTACTTAAAATGGTTAAACTACTTAAAGAAAAAACTTATTATTTTTTGGAAAGTTACTATTTTTGGAAAGCTACTATAAAAGGAAAGTTACTTAAAATGGAAAAGCCGACTAAAATGAGTATTCCGATTTAAAATAAGATATTAATAATAAGACGATCATGTATTCGTGTAGATTCGCTGAAGAAGGAGTTTGATTCCGATCTTTATGTTTCTGTTATGCTTTCACTTGCGGTCTAAGGTACAGATATTCTGACCTTATCTCTTAAGGTTTCTCATGATTCGTACACATCTTTTAGATATTTGCTTTGACTATGATGCCGTTGATCTGAGCCTTCTTATTATGGCTTTCTTATTTGATCTATGCCTTTGTTATGCTCCCTTAGATTTTGTAAACCGTTGATTTTGTAACTGGATCTGAAAATCTTTCTTAATTATATCATGGAAATGTTTTGAGAAAAACTATTTTAAAATGATGTTTATGAACAATGCGATACCACTTTTATATGGAATTTTACTAAACTCTTATGAAAACTACTTTTACCAACTACCTTTATGAAAACCATTATTAAAGATCATTTTTATGAAAACCATTATTAAAAGATTTCTGTAAATGAACATTTGATAGAAAACTCTGATTATGAACCTTTGCTATGAACTTATGAACCTTTGATATGTTATGACTTTTTAAACCCTACAGTTTGATACCCGAGCCACTTTGTTTCCTAGTCATGGGGGTTCCCTGGCCGTGTCAATGATGCACCAATGGCATGACTCTAGTGTGGTCGAGTGATGTTCCACACCGTCCCTTTTCTGTTATTTATTATGAGCTCAATTATTATGTATGTTTGGCCACTAATATTTTCTGCAGGGGCGTATGGATGCATTCTAGATATGATCTGTATCTGTATCTGTATCTGTATCTGTATCTGTTATATTATATGATTTTTTTCTGGTGATTGATGCTGTGTGCAATACACATCCTTCACATATTTGAGAGGTCGCACCTCTATGGTTACTATGATATTTGATTTGATTTGTTTGGGCTCGTGGTAGATTACTGATCTTTTCTTACTTAATATCCATTCGTTTATACCTTATGATTTTCTCAATGCACCATACTTTACATACTATATTCTTTGTTCCTTATCTTTTGCTTTGCTTCGTATATATATATATATATCTGTTCACTGAGCTTTTTAAGCTCAGCCGCATTTCTTTTCCTGCGGCAGGTTTTAGTTGGAAGATGGGTTATGAGTGGAGAGTACTTTGGACTTAGAAGACTATACCTTAATAGCTATTCTAGATTAGAGATGACTAGAAGTGATTATATATTTAGACTTAGTATTTATTGTAGTTCTCATTTGTAACCTTGTATTTCAGATTTCTTCTTTGTAACCTTTGAAATTCATTTGTATTATTTAAGTCATATGCTTGTGTTCGCCTTGATATGTCACCATAACGTAATACTTCTATCCTTATCGGGTTGGGGTGTTACACTCAGACTATAACTAATTTTCACTGAAAATTCTCTCATTGCCGTATCCGATATCCGTGCGCATATACCACCAGACTGCCTATGATGTTATACATATGTCATCACTATTGGTATTATATAAAATATACTTATATACACTATTATTTATATAAAGGTTAATTATATAAATGTTTGACTGATTTTGACCTCTTACGCTTATTTCGGAGCTTGAGCTCAAACCTTGTTATCCCCGATTACATACCTATACTTACATTTTAATGATCTCTTTTATTTTCTCAAACATCGTGAGTAATACCGTGGTTCGCTAAAACTTTTCATGACCTTTCGTATCATCGTCTTACGCAAAACCCGTTACAGTTTATCGATTTCCCTCGGTTGTCTTACTATCCCCCTTTGAAGACGAGTTGGAACATTGGTCCCATAATTTTAGAACACCTACATCGCTTCATAAACCATCGCCTAAATACATACCGATTGATTAGAACATGACTTTAACGTGCCGCCTTGGAACACCCTACTTTCGGAACTCGACTTTTAACTTCTCATTCTTTTTCACTCCTTGTGTTTTGAAGTATCACGCCGCCAGGAAGGTAACGCCGAAGCTTGACAACAATGTTTACCTTAACTTAATACTATCTTTTGATTCCGAGGAAAAAGTTTGGAAACTTGTCGGCCACCATTCTGACACCCACTTCACCAACTTGTATACTAACGTCTAATAGTGAGACAAAACCATTCGTGGACAAGGCTATTGAGTGTGAACTCAAATCAAAAGATTACCCACTCGAAGAAGAACCCCTCAGAGGACGAAGAGGAGAACCATTACTGCACCTACTCCTCCCACTCGACCAGAGTCTATCACAAGAGAGCCCATCCAACACAACATCAGATCGTTGGTGACACACATGGCGCATCATGAGAGATATTTCACGTCAACAGAAATGAGACGTGATGGCCAACCTACAGTCTCGTTGGAGCAAAGTAAAGCTCGAGGAGCCAAGTGCGGATCTTACTTAATCAACATTCGTTATATTTATTGACTTTACCTTTTATTGTTGTCATTTAACCTCAAACAACTTTTGTGATACTCAATGCCTTTCTCATTTTATGTTGCTCTAATTTAACACGCATGTTTTCAACGTAACGCTTTCCTCATTTATTGTTGGTCCCCATTCATTCTCAGTTAGCATTCGCAATGCTTATTGTCTTTGTCACTTATTGCGTTTCTTATTAGTTATTCGTGCTGCTTATTGTATTTCTCATTTATTGTTCCTTCTCATTTCCTCTTCTCATTTTGCATTCAAGATGCACATTGTCTTTCTAATTTATTGATCTTCTCAGTTATTCTCATATAACATTTGTGATATTTATGGATTTCATCATTTATCGTTTGTTCTCTTCCATGACAATTATCGTCTTTCTCCTTTATTATTTGCCTTCACAATTATTGTCTATCTAATTTCCATTCATTTAAAGTATTGTTACACTTATTGCTTTCCCAATTTTTGTTTATTTCACTTAACCTCTTTTAACAATCGTGTGTCTATTATCTTTCTCAGTTTTTGATTTTCCTTATTTATCCTCGTTTGACACTCGCAAAGAATATTGTCTGTCTCGTTTATTATCAAACCTCATTTAGAATTATGTCTTTTAGTATTGGTCTCTTTTAACTATTGGTTTGAATTGCTGGTTGTCTCGATTAATTAATTATTTGTGTTAATATTCTATATCTCTTCGCCTTACTATTATTGTGATTTATGATACTTTTATTTACATTAACTTGAGTCATTGATCTCTCTTTTACACACCCTTTCATTTGCTTCTTCGTTCGTATAAATATCAAATTTTCTTTTGAGCACTCTATGCTCATACTAGTACAAATGATATGGACATCTTAATCCATTCATTATTGTTCTAATTCATTGATCCTTTCATTTGCATCGATTGATAACAAGTTTGCATCTTTGTTCATACAGATATCTAATCTATCCCCTTTAAAGCAGTCTTTGCTCCTAAAACATTATACTCAGCATAAACTTATTACCATTTTGTGATTCATCAAGATCTTTCATTTGTATTATTATTTACTCCTTGTAACTATCTTTTACCCTAAGGCATTGGCATCTACTTCTTTCGACTGATAGTATGCTCACATAGTAATCCCATTCGCATTAATCGTTAGTACTCATCAGGGCGTAGGAACAACACTCCAGGACAACAGGTTGCAAGCAGTACAAGATCGTCAGGAGAGCTACAGGAAAGTTCGCCACGAAAGCACGTGCTATGTTTCGAAAAACGATGAAAACTGAACTCGATATACGTTGAACCCTATAAGAATTTGGAAAAAGCTGGACCATAGCTTATTGACTTGAACTTCTGCAAGATCTTAGTAGTGTGCCTAATACATTTCACGATTTAAACTCGAAGAAGTACCTATCGGATGAAACCCTCATCACACCACTAGAGGAGATTCACCTCGACGACAAGGTTAACTTTAATAAGGAACCAGTAAAGATCATAAAATTACTTGACTAAACTAAACATTACATTATTTTTCCTCAATTATACATAGCCTAATTACCTATGTCTAATTCAGGAGGGATCATGTTATGCTGGAAGCAGTCACCGGTAAGTTTTATTAAAAACGACTTTTCACTTATATCCATAAAACAATTTATGAATTTTCTTAAGATTACACAACTAATCAGACTCTTATCCTGTTTTCACCATGTAAAATCAGTCTTATCCGACATCGTAATCCGAGTCGACTAATCAAACTGCATCGCTAATTATCCTAGAAACTATCAGCTACAAGTACCCTCATTTTTTTTTCTGACACACCGTCAGCCGATAAGATAAACTGAATCATGAGGACGTGATTCCTTTTTAACGGATGGGTAATGTAACAACCGTGAAATTTTGGGTCATTATTTTTACTAATTTTAATTACTTAATTTTTGCTATTTTAAGTAAATTAGTTTTGCCGGGAAAGTTGCCTGCGTACGTCGTGACACGTACACTTAAATTCATAATTTGACTCAAACTATGCCCAGTCTACCCATTAATATGATTTATGTTCTCCCACGTACTTGTTTTCATATGAAATAATTTAATTTTCCATTTCTATGCGAAGTGTGCACAGTTTACGTTTTACGCGTTTTCGGCTCGCGTTTTAAGCTTTAACGACGTTATAACACTCCGAAAGGCTCGGGAAATATATGAAACATCAAATTAGGTCATTTTAAGTTAAATTTGACATTCTTATGAAAATATTATCCTTGTGAAATTTATTTTTACAAACTATGAATAAGAAGTACCCGATTTAGTGATTTTCGCGTTTCTAGCTATTCATGAGCCGTGTTTAGGATTTCTATCCATTTTTATATCATTAGAGGTTTAATATTCCATCATATGCTCCTAGTATTCAAAAATTTCTATATTACACATTTTCTGTTTCGTTTCACGATTTCGTCAAATTTTGGTAACAACTCGCCTTTTAAGCCTGCATTTTTTATTTTTAGTTTCGTTTTAACACTCCGGAAAACACAAGGCTCCCATGAAATTTTAAAATTATATATTTTAACACTTCATAACAATCTCATAATGTTTTGATAGAACTTTTCTAAAATTCACGTTTTCAGTTCACCCGGTACTGCGTAATTTGCGTTTTTAAGACCGTGAGCTTGATTTAAACCCCACAAACACACTAATACTTCAAATATTAATCAAATATGAATAAAAATCATATTTTGGGATTGCATTGGGCCCCCAAAACCGTCCACCCCTCCCCTTTATTATCCTCTTTCCTATAAACAAATCAAACCTCATTTTTTTCTTGTTTCTATCACCCCTACACCAACTTTTGCTCCTCTCCTCCCTATGAACGACCAACATCAGCTCCCAACACCTTTTATCTTCAATTTTACTTGATCTTGTTCATCTCCAATAAAAGATTAAGTGTTCTTGTTGGTTTCTCAATCTTGGTAAGTCCCTTGCATTTTTTTTTTTTTTTTTTTTTTTAATCTCATCTCTATGATTGTTAGATGTTCTTCAAGATCTAAGCTAATAAACTCTTTCATGTATTATTTTTGAAGATTTGATTCAAGATCTTATAGGAAATAAGGTGTTTGATAATTTGTTAGGTTCGATTGGTAAGTAATATGCAAGAGTTCAATGGATTTTAATGAGTTTTGGACTAGTTATTGATGATTTTCTTAGCTAGATTGCTTTTAAAAACTGATGTAAATCCTCAAATTAATCTTTCATCTCCTGGACTTGTGAGGTTCTTGAGTGAATAAAAGGTTGGTAATCATTGATCTTGGGCATGCATGTGTATTAGATGTAATAAATGCACAAAAGTAGCAATTTGGATTGGTTATTAGGCGGCCTCAGATGTTTTGAAAATAAATCCGTTCACCATTTTGTCCTAATAAGGATTTAAGTAAAACTAAAAATATTGGGAGATAGCCTCAGGTCTTAGAATCATTTCCCCGAAAACCTTACCTCTTAATTCATCCCGATAACTTTTGGAGAAAATCCACACTAAAACTTGTCCAGAAGTTGCATGTCAGTTTTCTAAGGCCAAAAACTCCTAGATTTAAGCATTTCTACTACCTGGTCCTTTTGAATGAAATGTAGCCAAGACATAAAAAAAACTTCTCCAATTAGATTCATGCCCATAGGACTTGTAGATAAAAAGATACACTCATTTTACTAAGCTTATTTAGATGCTGGAAGCAACTGCATAGAGACACAGGGGTAAATTAGTAATTTCACCCATGTTCTTAAGTTCTCAGTTAAGTGAGGCATTTATTTTCATATATTACAGATTCATACCTTTTCGACCATATAAAGTTCATAATTTTATCCCTTACGGTTTAGAAATGGCGACCCGATTAGTACGGCAATTTTAAAAAAATTTCCATCCGCTTTGCATTTTAAACCATATAAGCTTTATTAAACATCTTTTCGACCATGACTTGCTATAAGACTTTTAAATAAATGACCATATGATGTTAGGAGTACAAGAACTGAATTAAATCACAAATATAAGTATTATACTTTAATCCCCGAGCCTAAGTCGTGTTATATTTTATTTAGGTCACTTGTGATCTTTGCGGTTTTCTCGACGTGCACACTTCTCCGATTTCCGTTACTACTTCATTATTGGTGAGTTCATAGAGCCAAGTTTTTACTTCTATTATTTTTACAAACTCCATGGGGGAGATACATGCAACAAATATTTATGATCACAATGTTTTGAAACTTGTATGCTATCGTGTTATTATTATTGCCTAAGTTTCCCATAGCCGAAAGTCCCTTTATCGTGAACCGTTAATCACTCGCGAGTGAGCGCGAATATAGTAAATAGATCTATTTGTAACAACACTCCCAATGCAGGTACGTGCCAATAAGGCAGTCGTGTGTATTGTATTCGTACTAAATGATAGGTGTGGCTATTACCTATGTATGAAGGGTTGATTCATGCTTTTAGCAACAGAGACGTTAGTGACGGTGTCACGAGCTTAGGGAAATAATAACCTTACTAGACTCTACATATGTTGCTTAGTCGTTTTTATAAATTGTGATCGACTGCTTATTATTAAACTATATGGATTCACTCAACCTTTGTGTTGACGTTTTAGCATGTTTTATCTCAGGTTTGAAGGCATGAAGGTCTTGGATGGAGTCGCACGGATATATTTTGAAGACTCGGCATATTTTCACATTTGAAGAGTCTATATTTTAAATATTTATGTTATGTTTAAAACATTTGCAATCTTTTGAAAACGTTGTGTTTTATGAAAACTGTTGGGACCTTTGCAAA
>CP139507.1:160836766-160948669 GCA_021014915.2 Artemisia tridentata subsp. tridentata | reverse complement strand
CGGAGGCTGGAGCAGACTGCCACCTTTTCAATATCAACTAACTCGGAGTGAGAGAGTCAATAGTAATGAGTGAATCTCCGTGTGAATGAAACAAGAGTTTTTGAGAGACCTTGAGTGGCTAGGGAGGGTTGTGCAGCATATCACTGGGTCCATGATACTTGTCATCAATGTCAACAATCAACTACGTGATTCTGACAGCGTATGTATTGACCTGGTTTCTGCCTAATGTGTAAGGAGGGCTTCTTTCTTTTCACCCTTTATCTTTACTTTTCTTTTTCATTCTTCAACCCCTTCAGCGCTTACCGAGACTTCATCACTAGCACCTTGTTGGGTTTGTTCCAGTACTAGCTCCATCTCAGTTGGCACTCTTCCCTTATTCTCACATTTCTCCTTTTTTAATCATACCTAAGGACTTCTACACTAACTAGTGGATTGTCCCTGGGTAGATCCTTCCAGCTCTGGCGGGATCGTGGGAACTGATACCTAACCTTACCATCCTTATAACTCCAGTACATTAAATAAAATGGTCAGTCTTTAGTTATCTTCCACAATTGCCATCAAAAATCATTCGCTCCCCCTCAATATGTACATCGATATACGAAAGAGTTTAGCGCATATGGGAGAGCCTACATTTGAGTCCAAAGATCACATTTTTATCAGATTTTCATATTTAAATCACATTCTCTCCCCCGATCAAAAATTTCAAACCTTTTGAGATTTGGGATCTCAATTGATTTAAATAAGCTAGAAAATTTGGGAGACAATGTGGTATGTTTCAATGTATTCTGATAATGGAACATTATTATGCTCCCCCTTAATCAATGAGGGAAAATGTTAGTGTCAGGTATGATAAGTTTGGAAGATTTTGAATTTAACAAAGTCATACACTGACACATAACAACCACATTTTATTCACTGCGTATTATGTACAAAGTGGCGTGTTGTGATGATATAAAATTTTGAAATCACTCTCCCCCTCAATCAATGACCCGTTTTCTATTTAAAGAGCTGTAATCATTGATTGAGTGACAAATTTTATGAAAAACTTCAAGTCTGATTGATTTTCAAAAAAATTCATTGTACCACCAAGTTTAGCACAAATACTTTCCTGAAGAATCATAGATGGAAAAGTATTTACGATGTAAAGAAGACTTCTTTTCTTATACAAGAAATGATGCACTGAAACATACATTAAATCGAAGAAACATGGATATAAAGTAATCCATGCCCGGGTGAACTTCACCCAGTGGGAGGAACAACCGTCTTTTTGGCGACGTACTTTCCCCATAATGAAGAACGGGTTACAGTCTGAAGTAACTGCAAGCCATTATGACATGTTTTAACAATTCAATTTAACTTCTGCTCGAGCTTCATTTAAAGTCCCGTGTCATTATTGAATGACATTTCTAGGACCGTAAATGTTATTGATAAACAGAAGACATGCCTAGAGGAACTATTTTTGGTATTTTTGTGTTTTTATGATTTTTATGGTTTTTATAGGTTTTATATTTTTATATTTACATTTTGGTTTTTGTTGGTTTTATATTTTTCTATTTACATTTTGGTTTAAGATATGTACAAAATATATTATTCAATTTAAGAAGATGTTGACATGAATACTGAAATAAGGATATCGTTCTGTATGTTGTAGAAGTCTGTAGTCAACATCTCTTAAACTTTCACTACCAAAGCTTTCGAGGCTCCTGAATAATCATCTGAACTTGAGCCTTCTCAATGTGAAGCTTTGATAGCTTCCCCCCAAACCGACAATCTTCCTTTTTAGCAGTTTCAAAGCTCTCTTTCAAGCTTACATTAGTTAAGTTCACAGCGGAATCCGTAGCAAAACACATCAAATATTGTTGCTCCTTTTAAGAATGATCATCGTGATTATCCGTTCAGGGGATCATCAAATAGATCAGCAATGTATCATCTCACACTTGAGTAATTCTTCTTATATTTCTTCCCGCTAAAGGATGAAGTAATGCATACCAAAAGTATCAAGAGGCCACTTCCCCCAAGTAGTTGAAGTGATGCAATCAATCTCATTGTATAAAGCTCAAAAACCCGAAGTACACACTCAATCCCATTAATGAAGTCTAAAACGTAACATCAAAATCAAGTAAGACTCGAAAATGCACTTTTCTCCCTTCAGGAAATTGCATATGAGAATTGTTACACCAAAGTCAACTAAGTCCCGAGTGTAAGCAATTTATCCCGTATGTAGTTGAAATGATAACACCAAGACAGTACCACAAAAGCAACTGAGTACCGGATGTAGTCGAAATGATAACACCAAAACAATACCGTAAAAATCAAGTAAGTCCCGGATGAACACATTTCTTTCTATAGGATACCGACTAACCAGAGGAATCATCATACAATTGTGTACCACCTTAATCATCAGAAACTGTTTCTTACATCTCTTCCCCCACGTAGTTGGAATAATACACCAAAAGCCACGAGTTAATACACTGATTTTTCTCTGCGGTGATGACATTTGTCTTCCCAGAATAACTTCAACTAAGAAGAAGTATAAAGTTCATCACATGTACTTGTTGTGCATTCAGATGTATGTCTCCTTCCCCCTTGCTGGTTTTGATACCTCAGAATCAGCAACACATTTTACGCACATATACTTGAAATCCTGTGAGAAGAACACACTTGGCTCAAATGTATCCTGTGAGAATCAACTGCTACAGAAACTCTCTCTGACTATCTTTACCAACCCTTATGTTCTGTCGGCTATTGCTGTGACCACTTGGTGAAGTAAACCCGATATACCAAACTTGAAAATGAAGTAGAATTCCCCAAATTTGTTACTTAAGCTTGCACTGTTGTTGATTGAAGAACGATGCAGAAGAAAAACCTCTAAGTACCCTTATACACTCAACTAGGAGCCAAAGCAAGTACAACACCTCTTGAGACTATCCACATCTGCATCTGCATGTGACACTGAGCACTACAATGTAACTCCTTGAAGTGATAGCTATAACCCGTGAGTACTACAATGTAACTCCTTACATCGGGTATAACTAGATAATCCAAGTCCCAATCATAAACTTTATAAGTTCAAGCAAGTCATCAATCGATAGATGAATTCTCGATGATAAAATAAGTAGAAGCCTTCGTGAAACCCACTTCAATCTCAAATAAGGGATGCCAACTAAACTCCGTGATCACTTGACATTCCATGTCCAAATTCTTATCCGTTTTGACATTTTAGTCGACATTTTCCTTTATGTTCTTGTGTTTGATTTACAGAGTGCACATTGGAAGAAACAACAATCCGTGATGAAGGAGATTCTTCAGAACCTAGTTCTGGGAAAGGAATGCCAAAGAACAGATCATTATTCATGTGTGCAACTTTAATATCTTGAGAGTCATTATCAACACCTTGAGGAATAACTGGAGATTTAGTTTCTTGAGTAGTCTGAGTTGTACTTCTAGATGGTGCATCTTGATCAATGGAAATTGAAAAAGGTAAACCAGCTGAGTCGGCAGGAATTGGAGCAGGAGCTTCAGGAACTGGATGATCAACATTCGTTGGAGGTTGGAAGTATTCATCAAACATCGATTGAACCAATAAATCCCAGTCATCCGTTGTTAGTAGAACATTTGGTGTTGGAGGTACTTGGTTTGCACGACTCCTGAAATGATGTATTTAGGAGCCGTATGACCATTTCTCAAACATCAATCAACATGTAGTTTATTCACCCTTCTCCCCCTCAAAAATTGCATATGACTGCCATTTTTGATTGAACGAGTGAATAAGAATACCATCAACGGTAAGTAGATCCACTTGATGACTGACATTTTGTTTATTCACCCTTCTCCCCCTCAAAAATTGCATATGACTGCCATTTTTGATTGAATGAGTGAATAAGAATACAATCAATGGTAAGTAGATCCACTTGATGACTGACATTTAGTTTATTCACACTTCTCCCCCTCAAAAATTGCATATGATGTTGCCATTTTTGATAGAACAAGTGAATAAGAATATACTCTAATGTACGTTGATCCACTTGATGACTGAATGAGCATGGGAAGAGCATGAAGCTTGTTGATGAGAATGGTCATAAACAAGAAGATTTCTCTTCTTCCAAAGATAAAGCGAACTTAAGCGTACACCTTTGATGCGCGTGATGTGTCGTTGTGGTTTAGCAGTTTTAATGCCTACTCAAGTTTTAAATTTATATTTAGCCAACTTATCAATAACACACACACTTAACGAGCAGTGTACCCGGTCAGTATGAAGATAATGGTAAGTAGAGTGTCGATCACTAAGAGTGGAACGTATTATCTCGTTATTCTAATCAGTATTTTAATATCCTAACGCAAGGGGGTTTCAGCCTGAGAGACTGGCACGGTTTGTTTGCAATTAAATAATAAAATAAACCAATAGGCACGAATCAGCAAGTAGCACACACGTACACAGATAAATACTTGAGACAATAAGAGGGCTGTCCTTATGATTAAGTAGATTGTCACTTGTTTTATTGATAGCTTTATATGAAGTGTATGTAGTTAACCCTTTCTCGTTGGTCCTAATCTTATCGGCGAGTAAACCCTTAATGATTACTTATGTCTAAAAGTTATTCCTAAGTGATCAATTTAGTAATAACCGTGGGAGCCACATTATGTCCCGCAGTCAAATGCCCGCAAGCCACTAATAAACACAGAGGTTATCAATGCACTAATAAGTAGTAACCAAAGACATCAACATATAAACTTTAATTGATGGGAAAGCAAGTATTAAAGGGAGTGCAATCTTTCGTTGTCACATTACACAAGCCACCAATCCTGATGAATTAAAGTTTGCTAACACAATAAAACAAAACTACTTAATGAATTAAACACATGCAGCACCTTCTTACAGCTCTTGTATCTTTGATTTGGGTGTGTCTTGTGCTGCCTCCTTGACTGAATTCGTCCTTTGTTCCTCCTGTTTGGTCTTCGGTTTTTAGGTTTTCGGAACTTGTAATTCGTCTGGTCTACGGGGTATTTATAGTTTCTGTCTGAGGGAAGATGCGGCGCATCTACTAAGTAGATGCGGCGCATGTACTTAACTTCGCGTGGGGTCCAAGATTATAATATTCAGGAATATTCGTACACCGCCAGAAGATGCGGTGTAACTCCATGATTAGATGCGGCGCATGTCCTCTTGTATCTTGGATCGTATCTGGTGATATCTTGATAGAGATGCGGCGCATGTCGAGAGTGAGATGCGGCGCATCTGGAGCAGAATTGACTTGATCTTGTCCATGTCAGTAGACCTTCAACTTTATGCACGTTTTGCTCCATAATTAGTCCAAAATCGCTAAGTTTCACCAAATGCTTGTTTTTACCTGAGAATTACAAAAGTAAACGATTAAGTATCAATCCTCATACATAATATAGTAAAACAAGTCAAATTAATGGGACAAATGATAGTAATAAAATGTACTTATTTGAGTTCATCAACCTTTCTTTTCTTTGAGGAACGGGGCCTGAAGTGTGTCTGCAGACGCCATTATGTTGACATTGAGGCCCGAGGCTTGAACTGCAGTGTTCAAACGTCACATGTCGTTGAAGAACGAGGCTTGAACTGATGTGTTCAAACGTCATTTGTGGTTGAAGATCGAGGCCTGAACTGATGTGAACAGACGTCATTTGTCGTTGAAGATCGAGGCCTGAACTGATGTGAACAGACGTCATATTTCATAGAAGAACGAGGCTTGAACTGATGTGTTCAAACGTCATCTTTCATGTTCATCAGATTTGTGTTTCATGAACCCCTAATTTATGAGATATCAGTCTTTTCGGCAACCAAACTCTGAGTCTTTCCTTAATAGGAGTGAACGATGTACCTGCACTTAAGTAAAGACTTCCTGCACTAACATTAAGAGTTTGTTTGCATTTATGTGGGTTAGTGATATCAGCATCTAAACCATTTGGGGTTTCACTGTCAACCTTAGTTTTGCAATCAGTGAACATCTTACTAGTAGGTATCCATCTAAGACCAACAATCTTAAAAATTCTACCAGTCGGTATCCACCTAAGGCAAGATCTAGGAGTGTTTGGTTTCTCATGTACAGTGGAAGACTTGTTGAGAGAAGACCTTTGTCCTACAACAATCTGCCTACCAGGTTTCTGAGTATAACTTTTTGGTTCTACGGGCTCGTTGTTGTTTCTAGTCTTAGATGATTGAACCTTAGCACGAACATTCACTTCCTTCAGGAATTTTGTTATACAATCATCATGGTTTGCATTAAAAACACATTTCTGAAAAGTTGAGCAAACAGAGTGTTTGGATTCAGAAAAATATCTAGAATTCTTAGAGTGATCTGCTATGGGAGTCGCTTTAATCGATACGCAACTACTCTTAGAAACAGGCACATACCTAGTCTTTTCATGTGTGTTTTTCTTAGCATCCTCTAGGTTGTGATTCTGAACACTGTTTTTATGTCTAACATGTTCCTTTAGTGTCACAAATGTCATACACTTTGAACTAATACTAGAGGAACTAGAAGCACTCATATGATGAGGTTTTGCAAAAGCATATTCCTTTACATTAGGTCTAGATTGTGAAGTAACTGGTTTTGACAAAACTTGTTTCAAATCAACTCGGGAGGCAAACCGTGGTTTTGAAAATTTTGACCGTTCAGATCTAAACGCAGTCGGTTGTCTAACAACTGATTGGTTTCTAAGTGGTTGTAAAACGGGTTTCCCCAAGATTGATGGTTTTGCAAACTTAGTGTTCACACTATTTCCAGTTAATTTTCTTAACTCATTTTTTAATGATGCAATTGTAAAACCCTTTTCCTGAAGTTGAGCTTTGAATTCATCATTTTTGGCAATCAAATAGGTTATCTGAACTATAGTCTTAGTTTTCGTTTCTTTGATTTAATTACACAGTTCTTTGCAATGAAATTTCAAAGTCTCATTTTCATTAAGTAATTCAACCACTTTAAGTTCCAATTCACTATTTCTAGTTGCAATAACATCACTGTCATGTTTAGCCTTAACTTCATTACACATGATACATATCTTAGCAATACATTTTTTTAGGTCGTTGATTGTTAAGTTTTTAGCTTCTAGCTGAGCTTTCAAATCATTTATCATACGGAATTCATGAAAATCAGGGAGTTCCGAATTTTTACATGGTAGGTTAGTTTGAAAACTTTCTTCCTTTTGTTGCATTGCAATTTCAAGTGAAATACAATGTTTTTCAAGCTGTAAAAATCTGTTTGAAAGTTCATTAAAAACTTCTTTATAAACCACATCATTTGATTTAAAAGTCTCAGCCATAAACAAAGAACTAGACTCATCATCATGTTCAGCATCATTTGATCACTTTCTCCCCCTTTATGATTCATATTTGTTGAATTAGAAATGGTATTGCTATCAGTTTTTTCCAACAAATATGTGTCATAAGTGGGCATAACTTGATCAATATGCAGTCGTTCATTAGGGAGCACATTGTGTTGATCAGTGACATGTACCTCAGCAGATGGAACTTGGTCATTTTCTGGTCTGTGATCTGTGTCCATGTCTATAACAACCCGTAATTTTCCGGACTATTATTTTAATCGTTCATCTATTTATTTTGGAACCACACACGTCCCGACACCGTGATAGTATGGCATATGTCTAATAATTTAATACCGAGAGTTATTAATATACGAGGCTTGTTAAATTCACTCGAGAGCTACGTAATCAAAAGTGTTCCCACGGCTCACCTTTTTATTTAACACTCACCTTTTATTTATTACTTAACAATTACATTTTACCTACACCTTTTATTACACGTTTTATTATATACACATCTCCTATTATCCTAAGAATACAAAATAAAATACAAAAGTTAAAACCCTTATCCTTCTCACTTATCCCCACACCTCCTTCTCATCTTCTCACTGCTCCAACTGCTTCGCTGCTTCTTCTCTGCGTTCCTGCTTCCACCAAAATGAAAGAATACATCATCAACCCTCTTGGCCTCATCCTCATGCCTATAACAAACAAGTGATGATGCCACCTCTCTGTCCATAAGAAAACAACTGTCTCGCTGCTTATGTGAAGGTCAACGCAAAGTCCAAAGAAGGGTGTGTAGGATATGATGAAGATTACTCCTTTTGGCTACAAGATCGTCTGGTATCAAGAAAAGAAGGAATCAAAACCTCCCTTTTATTACTCTATAAAAACCGAGCAAACCCACAAGTGGATTTACACCTTCTCAAAACTCCACCAACAAAGATTAATAGTGAGGGTTCGATCTCAAGGCTGTGGATTCGCTTGAAGACGGGTTCGGGTTATCTTCAATCTTCTCGTAAACAACTCTAATTCTTTTGTAAGGTTCTTAGTCTCCTCTTGTTGAATAAATTATGAGATTACCCTTGTTTTGATGTTCTCATTCGAATATGTTATGCCTCTATAAATGTTCTCTTCTTTTGAAATCTTGAATTGTTACCGATGATTGTTGTTGTTGGTGTGGTTAGAGTTAATGAAAAATGGTATTAAAAATTAATCATGGCTCGGTTTTGGAAGTGTTTGTTTCTTTTGCTCGTTCTCGATTCATATTCAATTCGTGCTATAGAGTCCCGGCTCAAATCATTTAGGAGGAAGCTTGAGTAAATTAGATGTCGCGAATGTCGTCTTGCTTAAATTGAGATTAAGTGTAATGAGACTAAAGATTTCTTCTTCTTGTCGAATTGTAGTCAACTAGTCAAGGTACCGAGTTGTGCTCCAAGTATTGAGTTGTACTCAAAGTTGTTGATTTAAGCTCAAAAACCTGATGGCACTTTGCTTGTATTCAAATTAGATTACGAGTCATAGTTACCCCGGTATTCAATCTTGTTTGTGATAAGTTCGCGGTTTGGCGTAGTCCTAGTTAGTAAACTTGAACGGGTCGTGAATGTAGCAGGCCATTTGGTCACAAGTAATAACTTAAGTTGAGAGTGTTTTAGTAAAAACCACCCCATTAGGGTGTTTAGTTGCTCGGTTAAAAGAGTCCCCAAAGGGCCTTCTAAATGTGTACACCACTTTTCAAAAAGAGAGTCTAGTTCCCCCTCATGAGACCATGTCACTCGTACCATCTTAAAGCATCCCGAGTCATGTTTATTCGAGTCCGAGAGTAGCCTAGCCTGCGTCGCAAAATGGTTCTAAATCCCCATTTGATGTACTGGAACGATGTTTTTTTATAATACTAATTTAGTTCTCAGTTTGGGGCCGAATTCTTAGTCAAACACTTTTATTTTTCCTTGTTTTGGTCTTGAGTTAGCAGACCCAATTTTTCGAAGATTGTTGGGTTGTTTGGTTGTTTGCCTAGTTGGGTACTTGGTTGGGCCGCAGCCCACAAAGTAAGCCCACCACATGTACAGTTCTCTTTCTCTCCCATAGCAGCCCAAAAAAAAAAAAAAAACAAAACAAAACAAAATATAAGATCTTTTAATATTTTTCAGCCACTCGTGTGATAATAATTGGGCCACAATCCACCCTCGACACGAAATCGTGTTACGTATACTCGCTTCAAATATAAAGCCGTCGTCACAAATCGCTTAACTAATAAAACGTGACAATTTTATAACTTCACGATCTACTTTAAATAAATACGCTACTAAACATGTTTGTTACACCCAATTATATATTTAGACAACGCCACATTTTTATACATAAACTCGTTCGTTAACTTGAATATATGTGATTAAAATTGATGTGTTTTATCAACGCTTTTAATAAATTTAATATGACTTTTTGTAAACCTTATAACTTATTAACACAAAGATTTATTATTTTCAAAAGCAATTCTTTTATAGTAAACGACTCATATATACATACATTCACCCTATATGTCGTTCACGTCGACATTCAATAGTTATTATCCTTCGTGCGTAATTTCTGATCTTTATCAACTCAAGGAATCACTAGTCCTATTCTGTTGTACGTTTGTACACTTCGATGAGCCAATAACTACAAATGTTAAAAACATGGTTTTAAACTTAAATGCCACCACACCAGCAACAATAACATAAACTCTTTAAGACTGTTGAATTTAAGTCTTAAACATAGTCTGTGAACTAAAACAAACCTTACTAATCTAGGTCGCGTGTTGGTGCTGAACTTTTATTTGAACTATTGCTTTATCTGACTACTTTATGTCGAGGTGAGTATTCAGGAACCCCCTTTTCTAACTGTTTTAATTGTTTTGGGGTGGATGCATGAACTAGACTTAAACTATAATGTTTACACTTAAATGAACTTAAATAACTTTTTTTTTACTAATTTTGTTTGTGAGTATTGACGGACCCCATTTTCTTACTATTTAAATCACTTTGGGGTGGAATGCATGAATTATAATTGAACTAAATTGATTTCTATGAATATTATTACTTGAACTCTTTGAACTTTGTTTTGAACTGTACAATATATATTTTGAACCTGCTTGACTTGATTTTGAACTCTTTGACTATTTCGAACTCTTGTGACTTGTATTGACTTTATAAATTGTTTGAACTCTTGAACTTAAATATGAACATATGACTTATTTTGAACCTTATGTGCCGTACGTACTAAATATAAAGTCTCCCATGTTCAGAGCGACCTAAAGCCTCCCAGGTCCGGAGCAGAACGTCTCACTATGTTACGGAGCGTTCTCTATCTAAAGTCTCCCTTGTTCGGAGCATCCTTGACAATAATTCTCGCCATGTCGGTGAGTGACTAATAATTCTTCGCCTAGGCGGTGGAGTGACAAAGTCTCCCATGTTCGGAGCATCCTTGACAATAATTCTCGCCATGTCGGTGAGTGACTAATAATTCTTCGCCTAGGCGGTGGAGTGGCAAAGTCTCCCTTGTTCGGAGCAATTGTTATTTATTATGTACATGGCATTTTTTATTGTGAACTTAAATGAGCATGTGTGTTTGACTATAAGACGTACAATTTTACATAATGATTGTGAAATCATAGGTTACATGTCTTGTATGGGCAAGACATGTAACTGAATGATTTGACATCTTGACCTTTTTAAAGACTTTGGACTTTTTAAAGATTTTTGACCTTTTTAAAGGCTTTAGACTTCCTTTGACTAAAACCAGTTTACTCACCAACTATTTTCATAGTTGACCCATTTTCTCACGCATTTTAGGTGATCATCAGTAAGTGTATTTTACGAAGACATTAGAACTAAAGAGTCTTCATCTATCATGCCTAGTGGACGAAATAAAATTGTTATCTTTTCGAAAATGAACTTTTACGTTTCAAATGTTGTTGTTGGCTAGAACAATGTTGTATTAATGTACTGCTTCTTTAAATTTAAATTATGGTATTGTTCTATATCACTCTGTGCTGTATATTGATTTCGTAGCACCCCAGTACTCGAACGCTTCCGCAATACCACATTTTTGGGGGTGTTACAGATTGGTATCAGAGACAGGCTGTTATAGAGAATGCTGATTTTTTCAAAAATAAAAATCGCAACTATAACCAGAATAAAGTTTTCTTAAAACACCAAACACCATAAGAGCTGTCTAGTCCGAGCATTGCATCATTACTCCTCAATTATGCATAGCCTGATCACCTATACCTAATTCGGTAAGAATCATGCAATGATGGGAGTAGAAGTCTCGGATCATGTTTGGTCGGGTCCTAAGAGTCTGATCACCTGAAATTGCATTAGTCGTGTGTGTGTGCATCGCATATTTGCATCCGTACTTGTGCATTAAACCCTATAGGCAGACATCTAACTTTAGAGTTGAGTACACCTTGTTCTCGTCATCCTTGCCTTGTTTTGTTATGTTGCTTGATAGGCATTAAGTACTTTTGTCATGACATGCCTTGTTCTATTTTGATACGACAAGTCCAGATTAATGTAAGACCTAACGTCATAAGCCTAAATTGAACTTCTGGTCTTCTTGCTAACCTAAATTATCACTATTCGTTGATTTGGCTTAGACGATTCCAAACTTGAGCTAAACCTTCAAGAGGCTTTCAACTAAGATGTTAAAATCTTCCCTTCTAACAACTTGGTTCCATCTTGATCTAGTGATAGTTCTTGTTTGATGATTTGCGAAAATCAAGGTAGAATCAAGTTGTTACTATCCAACGCAGATTCACGACAGTTCCCGGTTAGGGAATTATGAAATTGTCACTTGAGGGCTAAGCTCGAGAATGGAAAAGTTGACCGTCAAATCTAATCGCCAGGACGAACGCTAGTAGAGCGAACGAACTAAATCTCGAGCACGAGATTTCTTTTAAGGCTGGTAGATTATAACAACCCGTAATTTTCCGGACTATTATTTTAATCGTTCATCTATTTATTCAGGAACCACACGCGTCCCGACACCGTGATATTATGGCATATGTCTAATAATTTAATACCGAGAGTTATTAATATACGAGGCTTGTTAAATTCACTCGAGAGCTACGTAATCAAAAGTGTTCCCACGTCTCACCTTTTTATTTAACCCTCACCTTTTATTTACTACTTAACAATTACATTTTACCTACACCTTTTATTACACCATTTATTATATACACATCTCCTATTATACTAAGAATACAAAATAAAATACAAAAGTTAAAACCCTTATCCTTCTCACTTATCCCCACACCTCCTTCTCATCTTCTCACTGCTCCAACTGCTTCGCTGCTTCTTCTCTGCGTTCCTGCTTCCACCAAAATGAAAGAATACATCATCAACCCTCTTGGCCTCATCCTCATGCCTATAACAAACAAGTGATGATGCCACCTCTCTGTCCATAAGAAAACAACTGTCTCGCTGCTTATGTGAAGGTCAAAGCAAAGTCCAAAGAAGGGTGAGTAGGATATGATGAAGATTACTCCTTTTGGCTACAAGATCGTCTGGTATCAAGAAAAGAAGGAATCAAAACCTCCCTTTTTATTACTGATGAACTCAAATAAGTATATTTTATTATCATCATTTATCCTATTTATTTGACTTGTTTTATTATATTATCTATGAGAATCGATACATTAATGTTTACTTTAGTAATTCTCAGGTAAAAACAAGCATTATGTGAAACTTGGCGATTTTTGACTAATTATGGAGCAAAATAAGCAAGATGTCAAAAGCCTACTGAAATCTAGAAGATCAAGCTCGTTCTACTCCAGATACGCCGCATCATACTTCTAACATACGGCGTATCACTATCAAGATTTCACAAGTTACAATCCAAGTACATGCGCCGCATACAAAAGTCAAGATACGCCGCATCTGAAGACGGTGTACGAATATTCCTGAATATATTAATCTTGGACCCCACGCGAAGTTAAGTCAATGCGCCGCATCTATCCCTCAGACAGAAACTATAAATACCCCAAGGCCAGACGAATTTAGAGTTTGGAAGTCTTGGACAGAAGAGAGAGACAGAAACCCTAGAGCCAAATTCAGACGACCAAGCAGCACAAGACACACCTAAACGAAGATACAAGAGCTGTAAGAAGGTCCTGCATGTATTCAATTCATTAAGTAGTTTTGTTTTATTGTATTAGTACACTTTAATTCATCAGGATTGATGGGCTTGTGTCATGTGACTACGGAAAATCATGCACTCCCCTTAATATTGCTTTCCCATTAATTAAAGTTTATATGTTGATGTCTTTGGTGACTTTTATTAGTGCATTGATAACCTCTGTGTCTAGCTGAGCATTGCTTGGGTCGCCATGCCCCTTCCTCGCCTATTTGTTTTAGGGTCTCTTTAATAAATAGGATAGACATAAGTAATCATTAAGGGTTTACTCGCTGATAAGATTAGAGCCAACGAGAAAGGTTTAATTACATACACTTCATATAAAACTAGCAATAAAACAAGTGACAAGCTACTTAATTATCAGGACAGGTCTTCTTATTGTCTCAAGTATCTATCTGTGTACGTGTGTGCTAATCGCTGATTCGTGCTCATTAGTTTAGTTTATATTTAATCATAACCAAACCGTGCCAGTCTCTCAGGCTGAACCCCCTTGCGTTAGATTAGGTTGTATAGCTAACTTAGGATATTAAAATACTGATTAGAATAACTAGATAATACGTTCCACTCTTAGTGATCGACACTCTACTTACCATTATATTCATACTGACCGGGTACACTGCTCGTTAAGTGTGTGTGTTATTGATAAGTCGGCTAAATATAAATTTAAAACTTGAGTAGGCATTAATACTGCTAAACCGCAACGACACACGCGCGCATCAAGTTTTTGGCACCGTTGCCGGGGAGTGAATTGTTATTATCTGTTAATTTGATTAGTATTTTAATTAGTTTTTTTTTTTAAATTCTAACCACTAACTCTGTTATATATATTAGATAAATTGCATTCATTGTATAATTTGCATATTTTCTGTTTTTGTGTGTTTTTATTCTCTGTAATTTTTGTTTCTTTTTGTTTGATTTTATTTTTTGTTTTTCTTTTCTATTTTTCTGCATTCTGCTATCGTTGTACTGAGCTAATACAAACGATACGGCGCATCTGTTTTCACAGATACGGCGTATTGCGTTTAATTTTTAATAAATACAACGCGTTTAATAAATTCGAGTACGACGCATCTTTCCCAAGATACGGCGTATTCTGTTTTTAATAAGAAATTTTTCTAAACCCTAACGCCATACGACGCATCTGTTTTAACAGATACGGCGTATTTTCGATTTAAATTAAAAACACTTTTCGAATTATTAAACAGATACGACGCATCGATCTCTATCGATACGGCGCATCGGCTAAATCAAAAATCTTGTATTTTGAAACGTAACGAAAATACGGCGCATTATCTTTTGTTAATACGACGCATTTAATTTTAATAAATATAATCGATTTTTGATAATTTAAACTTGATACGGCGCATTCTAAAATTATAAGCGGCGTATCTGTTTTCTGAATAAAAGTCTGATTAAATTTTAACGTAATAAGATACGGCGTATCTAACTTTTTGGATACAGCGCATCGTCTACAGATATCAGCAACTTTTATTTTTCATATTCCGTTTTCGTTGTTAATTTTCTGATATATTACTTTCTTGAACATACCCTACTGATGCTTTTGTGATGGTTTCAGGAAGTGCATGACCAGGAGTTCAACTAAGAACTTGATTAAACCTTTCGAAGATCCTGAACGAGCCTTACATTCGCTTAAAAGGCTTTTCAACACAAAAAGCTTTGAAATTTCAAGTTCGTTCGAGCTTGATTATTTTTCTGAAGAGAAGGAGGAAGAAGAAACAGAAACAATGGCGGAAAACACTACTATGGAGGAATACATGAACAAAACCCGTGCTGATTACAGTTCAGGAGTTGCTAGACCAAAGTTTGATGAAAAGTCAAAGTTTGAGTTGAAGGGTCAGTTTCTCAAGGAGCTAAGAGGAAATGCTTTCAGTGGAACAGAACATGAAGATGCTAATGAACATGTTGAAAAGGTCCTCGAGATTGCAGATTTGTTTACTACAGAAGGAGTCTCTGACGATCAACTTATGCTAAGAATCTTTCCAATTTCGCTTAAAGGAGCTGCTAATAAGTGGCTAAGGAATGAACTTGCTAGTTCAATCACAACATGGGAAGATTTGAAGAGCAAATTCCTGAAAAGATATTGTCCACCTGCTAAAACTGCTAAAAAGAAGGAGGCTATCAACAGTTTCAAGCAAGAACCTGATGAAACTCTTTATCAAGCTTGGGAACGATTTAAAGACTTATTGATGAAATGCCCTCAACATTATCTAAGTCCAATGCAGGAGATAATATTGTTCTATCAAGGATTGGACGTGCCTACTAGACAAATCTTGGATGCTAAGGGAGCTGTGCCTCAAATGAGTGCAGCCGATGCTAGAAAAGCTATCCAAGAAGCTGCTGATCACTCTCAAAAATGGCACGACGGAACCTCTACTAGATCTAAGAGTAGCACTAATTTTGACGGGTTTGCTGCAATTCAAGCTCAATTGGATAAAATTAGTAGAGAGATGAAGAAGCGTGATGAGAAAGTTTATGCTGCCCAAGTTGGATGTGAAAAATGCGAAGGACCTCACTACACTAAAGATTTCCCTAATAAGAATGAAAGTGAGATGTTTGAAGAAGCATACTACACACAATTTGGACAACCATTCCGACCTTCAGGAAGATTTAGGGAAGCTACTCCGGGATACTATCAAAAGAACAACTTCAATCCCACTTATCAAGAAAGGAGGCAGACTTTGGATGACACTTTAAAGCAAATTATGGCCGATGCTGCTAAAAGACATGAAGAGAACAACGCTATGATCAAAGAAATCCGAGCCTCAACGGATACTATAACAAGAAATCAAGGAGCTTCGATCAAAGCATTGGAACAACAAATCGGACAAATGAGCAAGGTTCTTCAAGAAAGGGGATACGGAAGTTTACCAAGCTCAACTGAAACTAACCCAAGAGATCATGTCAAGGCCATATGCACTACTGAAGAAGTCACGCCTAACATACCTTTTCCTAGAAGATTGATGAATGGTAATGATGCTGCAAAGCCCGAATTTTTCTTTAATTCTTCAATCAGTTTAAGGAGGTTACACAAAGAGAAGGCAAAGATTGAAGAGGAGATCAAGGCTACAATGAAAGAAGAGAGCTCTGCAACCGACTTACGTGCCTTGCCTCATAAAGAAAAGGACCCAGGAAGTTTTACTTTACCTTGTTCAATTAATGACATGTCTTTCAATAATGTATTAGCTGACTTAGGAGCTAGCGTTAGTGTTATGCCCCTTAAGACATTCACTACCCTAGGACTAGGAAAATTAGCACCAACTAAGCTCCTTATTGAATTGGCTGATAAAATGGTAAAACGACCTGAAGGGATTGCTGAAAATGTGCTAGTTAAGATTGAGAAGTTTGTTTGCCCCGTAGACTTTGTTATATTAGATATGCCCGAGGATGTTAAGATTCCTTTAATCCTTGGAAGACCTTTCTTATCTACCGCCCATGCTAAGATTGATGTGTTTAAAAGAAAAATCTCATTAAAAGTAGGGGACAATAAACTAATCTATAAGTGCCAAAATCCTGCTAAAAGCATAATTAGAGGTGTCTATGTGCTAGGATTAAGAGAACGTATGGACCTCGATCTAGAAGCTAGATTTATGGGAGAAACCTTGGTAAATAATGAATCACTTGAGACCTATAGTGGAGACTACATTGAATTAAATGATCTTAATTTACCAATAGGAATCAATGATCAATTTATGGAGGATTTTGAACCCGAAATTGATGAAAGAGAAATTATGGATGTACCTAGAATCAATATGATCAACACTAAGAATTATGATGAATTTGAAGGATATCCTAGTTTCTGTGATTATGGTAGAAAGATCCATGTAGATTGTGCTTATAATTTACAATTTCCTTGCATGATAGGATTTAAACAAGTTAGTACCAACTTTTTCCCTATTTTACCAATTAATGTAATGTCAAAAGATTTTTATAATTCTATAATGAAAAACAAAATTGTGTATAGAGGGAAAAATGTAGTTGGAATATTCATGAATGTACCTATTTTTGTTGGAAATTTAACTATTGTTACAGATTTCACCGTGGTGGAAAACATGGATGCTTATCGTGATGTTGAGATGGGTGACGTGATCGTTGGGAAACCATTTTGTAAGGAGGTCGAAATTAACGCTAAAAGATTTGAAGGAAAGATCACCTTTAAAAGTGGAAGCAACGTCATCACTTACATGATGCCTCGTGCTCACCCAAGGTTTAAACATGCCCCTAACAAATTTTGTTACAAATTTACACCATTTCTTTTTGTAGATGAAAATGACGCTGAGAAAGGGATCGAGTATCCGTACCAAAAGATGAAAGGATTCTACAAAGGTGTACTTGAATTGGGGCAAGAGTATGTTCGTGACGAAGTAATTCACAACTACATCGTGCACGGACATGTGGGGATCAATAGAACAGAGTAAGGAGCTGAACGTGAGTCTAACTTGAAGACTCTGGAATAAAGACAAGTGCTGACCGGGAGACAACCCGGAAGAAAAATTTTTACTTTTCTGTTCTGTGTCGAGTCTGTCAGACCTGCAGAAGATGCGGCGCATCTCCATCAATTACTCTATAAAAACCGAGCAAACCCACAAGTGGATTTACACCTTCTCAAAACTCCACCAACAAAGATTAATAGTAAGGGTTCGATCTCAAGGCTGTGGATTCGCTTGAAGACGGGTTTGGGTTATCTTCGATCTTTTCGTAAACAACTCTAATTCTTTTGTAAGGTTCTTACTCTCCTCTTGTTGAATAAATTATGAGATTACCCTTGTTTTGATGTTCTCATTCGAATATGTTATGCCTCTGTAAATGTTCTCTTCTTTTGAAATCTTGAATTGTTATCGATGATTGTTGTTGTTGGTGTGGTTAGAGTTAATGAAAAATGGTATTAAAAATTAATCATGGCTCGGTTTTGGAAGCGTTTGTTTCTTTTGCTCGTTCTCGATTCATATTCAATTCGTGCTATAGAGTCTTGGCTCAAATCATTTAGGAGGAAGCTTGAGTAAATTAGATGTCGCGAATGTCGTCTTGCTTAAATTGAGATTAAGTGTAATGAGACTAAAGATTTCTTCTTCTTGTCGAATTGTAGTCAACTAGTCAAGGTACCGAGTTGTGCTCCAAGTATTGAGTTGTACTCAAAGTTGTTGATTTAAGCTCAAAAACCTGATGGCACTTTGCTTGTATTCGAATTAGATTACAAGTCATAGTTACCCCAGTATTCAATCTTGTTTGTGATAAGTTCGCGGTTTGGCGTAGTCCTAGTTAGTAAACTTGAACGGGTCGTGAATGTAGCAGGCCATTTGGTCACAAGTAATAACTTAAGTTGAGAGTGTTTTGGTAAAAACCACCCCATTAGGGTGTTTAGTTGCTCGGTTAAAAGAGTCCCCAAAGGGCCTTCTAAATGTGTACACCACTTTTCAAAAAGAGAGTCTAGTTCCCCCTCATGAGACCATGTCACTCGTACCATCTTAAAGCATCCCGAGTCGTGTTTATTCGAGTCCGAGAGTAGACTAGCCTGCGTCACAAAATGGTTCTAAATCCCCATTTGATGTACTAGAACGATGTTTTTTTATAACACTAATTTAGTTCTCAGTTTGGGGCCGAATTCTTAGTCAAACACTTTTATTTTTCCTTGTTTTGGTCTTGCGTTAGCAGACCCAATTTTTCGAAGATTGTTGGGTTGTTTGGTTGTTTGCCTAGTTGGGTTCTTGGTTGGGCCGCAGCCCACAAAGTAAGCCCACCACAAATCAAAATATAAGATCTGTTAATATTTTTCAGCCACTCGTGTGATAATAATTGGGCCACAGCCCACTCTCGACACGAAATCGTGTTACGTATACTCGCTTCAAATATAAAGCCGTCGTCACAAATCGCTTAACTAATAAAACGTGACAATTTTATAACTTCACGATCTACTTTAAATAAATACGCTACTAAACATGTTTGTTACACCCAATTATATATTTAGACAACGCCACATTTTTAAACATAAACTCGTTCGTTAACTTGAATATATATGATTAAAATTGATGTGTTTTATCAACGCTTTTAATAAATTTAAAATGACTTTTTGTAAACCTTATAACTTATTATCACAAAGATTTATTATTTTCAAAAGCAATTCTTTTATAGTAAACGACTCATATATACGTACATTGACCCTATATGTCGTTCACGTCGACATTCAATAGTTATTATCCTTCGTGCGTAATTTCCGATCTTTATCAACTCAAGGAATCACTATTCCTATTCTGTTGTACGTTTGTACACTTTGATGAGCCAATAACTACAAATGTTAAAAACATGGTTTTAAACTTAAATGCTACCACACCAGCAACAATAACATAAACTCTTTAAGACTATTGAATTTAAGTCTTAAACATAGTCTGTGAACTAAAACAAACCTTACTAATCTAGGTCGCGTGTTGGTGCTGAACTTTTATCTGAACTATTGCTTTATCTGACTGCTTTATGCCGATGTGAGTATTCAGGAACCCCCTTTTCTAACTGTTTTAATTGTTTTGGGGTGGATGCATGAACTAGACTTAAACTATAATGTTTACACTTAAATGAACTTAAATAACTTTTGTTTTACTAATTTTGCTTGTGAGTATTCACGGACCCCCTTTTCTTACTATTTAAATCACTTTGGGGTGGAATGCATGAATTATAATTAAACTAAATTGATTTCTAAGAACATTATTACTTGAACTCTTTGAACTTTGTTTTGAACTGTACAATATATATTTTGAACATGCTTGACTTGATTTTGATCTCTTTGACTATTTCGAACTCTTGTGACTTGTATTGACTTTATAAATTGTTTGAACTCTTGAACTTAAATATGAACATATGACTTATTTTGAACCTTATGTGCCGTACGTACTAAATATAAAGTCTCCCATGTTCGGAGCGACCTAAAGCCTCCCAGGTCCGGAGCAGAACGTCTCACTATGTTACGAAGCGTTCTCGATCTAAAGTCTCCCTTGTTCGGAGCATCCTTGACAATAATTCTCGCCATGTCAGTGAGTGACTAATAATTCTTCGCCTAGGCGGTGGAGTGACAAAGTCTCCCATGTTCGGAGCATCCTTGACAATAATTCTCGCCATGTCGGTGAGTGACTAATAATTCTTCGCCTAGGCGGTGGAGTGGCAAAGTCTCCCTTGTTCGGAGCAATTGTTATTTATTATGTACATGGCATTTTTATTGTGAACTTAAATGAGCATGTGTGTTTGACTATAAGACGTACAATTTTACATAATGATTGTGAAATCATAGGTTACATGTCTTGTATGGGCAAGACATGTAACTGAATGATTTGACATCTTGACCTTTTTAAAGACTTTGGACTTTTTAAAGATTTTTGACCTTTTTAAAGGCTTTAGACTTCCTTTGACTAAAACTTGTATACTCACCAACTATTTTCATAGTTGACCCGTTTTCTCATGCATTTCAGGTGATCGTCAGTAAGTGTATTTTATGAAGACATTAGAACTAAAGAGTCTTCATCTATCATGCCTAGTGGATGAAATAAAATTGTTATCTTTTGGAAAACGAACTTTTACGTTTCAAATGACGTTGTTGGCTAGAACAATGTTGTATTAATGTACTGATTCTTTAAATTTAAATTATGGTATTGTTCTATATCACTCTGCGCTGTATATTGATTTCGTAGCACCCCAGTACCCGAACGCTTCCGCAATACCACATTTTTGGGGGTGTTACAATGTCAAGTGTGGTATAAGTCCCAGAACTGTCATTTGTATCCTGCTTATCAAACATAGTGTCACCGCATTGTTGATGCTACGCCCTTTCATTAATGAACTCCTTAACATTACCCATGAGTTGGAGTAGTGTAACTCTGAACATGTCAACCTCGATTCCAGTGTAATTAGCAAAACACCTTTTCATCATTTGACTGTCATAATCATAATCCTTAGTGAATTGCGAATCAATGAACACTTGGAGTTGGTTGTTGATCCCACAAAAGGAAGCCATGGATCTACCTTCAGAAAATTCTCCTTTGACAAGTTGTTTTTCAAGTTGATCTAAATACAGAATTATTTTGACTGCGAAAGTCTGAACATCTTGACCAAAGAGTGATGCGAATGCACGTTTGTATCCTCCCAAGTATCCAGGTTGTTCAAAGAGAACCTTGAGATGTGAGTGAAGTAATCGAAAACATTCAATGCAACTTTCCTTTGTATTAGGCAATATTAGTGGCTGATGAAACTCGTTCTCTTGAGAATTCGAGCACGACGATTCCATGTTAGCATTATCATAATCAAACACGTTTATTTGTTGTACAGGGTTGGAAGTCTTATGTTTATCGTTCATGTCATACAATTTGAGTATCTCAGATATGACTGATTCTGAAGAGTTTGACATGATATGAACGTGCACGGGATTTTATAAGTCTATGATTTAAACCGAGAAATGGAATCTTTCGCGGGATTTTACAAAATCAAGAAAAAACCGTGAGATAATGATAAATTGATATGTGTTATGATAACCGTTGGATCGGTACAATGATTAATGATTGTGTGTTAAAAGTGATGATCATTTGATAGACTTGGTGATATGTTGGTTAGTTGTGATTTGGTTTGGTTGATGCAAGTTGTTATGGTGAAATTTTGGTCTGAGAACTTAAAACCTCAATAACTTCATTCCAGAGGGGATTTGGGCCATGAAAAATTCGTTTCACAAACTCGTAGTGAAACCTCAAAATATTCAGGCTGTTCTGGTCATTTTGACAGGTATTTCGCTGAAAACGGGGTTACGGTTCAAAAGTTATGGCCGTTTGAAGTTTTGACATAAAAAGTCAAATTTAGACAAACCGCAGGATCTTTGGTCAAAACGTAGGAGGTCAAAACGCAGAGTCTTCAGTCAAACCGCAAGAGTCAAAACGCAATATCAAAATGCAATGGCAGAACACAGTGATTAAAAAAGGCAAAACGCAAGACCAAAACGCAAAAGTCAAACCGCAACCTTGGTCAACCCGCAACCTTGGTCAAACCACAACCTTGGTCAAACCGCAACTCTTAGGCAAAACTCAAAAGTCAAAACGCAGGTCTTGTAGTCAAACCGCAGTGACCAAAATGCAGTTGACCAGTCAAATCGCAGTTGACCAGTCAAAACGCAGGTCTTATAGTCAAACCGCAGTGACCAAAACGCAGTTGACCAGTCAAAACGCAGTGTCACTTTCAGCTACTTTTGTCCTTTACCCAATTTGGCTACAAAACCAAAACGCAGAACCAAATCGCAACTAAGAACTACCCTTTTTAACTCAAAACACAGCTAAGAAAACACCAAAACGCAACCAAGAAAACCACAAACCGCAACTAAGAAAAAGCTTTCTAACACACGAATGAGCCCACAAAAACCAATAAGCTTATGAAATAAGCTAACCAATCACCAAAATAAGCCATTCCTATGATTCTAAACACAAAAGTACAACACCTTTTCAAATCCAAGCACAATCAAATGATGTTTTCTTACTTATCAATTCGAACCAAGTAGAACAACAAGAATAAGCCACAAATTCGAGTACACACCATCAATCTAACCAAACCATGGCTCTTGATACCAATTGAAGTTATCTCTAATCATAACACACACAAGAACTTGATGTTTAGCCGAATCTTAGAGTGAGTAAGAGACGAGAGTGGGAGGCTTCTTGAGAGAGAAAGCAAAATTTATTAGGTTAGAATGAAAGCTCCAACCCTTCCCATGGGTGGGAAGGGCTATTTATACAGGTTACTTAATGCCCCGCGTGGGCTATGGAGTGGGCTACAGTGGGTAAAGACCCTACCCGACTCCATGATGAAACGATATCTAAACTATAATTATAAAGCCTACGAGATATCTAATGCCAAAAGATACTCAGGGTGACCGAGTCTTTCATATGAATATTTATATTCCTAACAGGGAGTGGCCTCAAGGAGAGCAAGTTTATATACTTAGCTTCAAAGTCTTTTTTTACCATTTTGAATAGTTTTGTTTTGAAAATGTTGAGTAGACTGAAGCATTTTTGGTTAAAACTTGCTAGTTCCTGAAGAAAAACTATTACCTGAGAATTTATAAGAGGGTTCTGAGGTGGTTTTAGAAAAATAGTATTTTGCAAAATGACCCTTTTTACCACATTTGAAACATTCAGTGGTTTCATATGCTTTTGCTTTAGAAAAGTTTGACTGATTTCTTTTAATAAACCGTTTTGAATTAGCAAGGAGTGCCCTTTCTTGAAATTCTAAGTGTAAATCACTAAGGTATTCCTCACTGGTTCTCTCATCAGCCTCATTATCAGAATTCTCTTGGAAATCTTACACAACATCATTAGAATAAAAGGCAGTTGATATAGGTATGGTAGTTAGGGCCTTTTTGGTCTCAAGAGCTTTCTTTGAGTCAGGGTATCTCCTAGAGATTAAGTTGTCCTCATAGACAAACTTCCCATAGATCTCATGGAGCTCAAGGGTTTGGATGTGGTTAGCATTCCTGAGGCCCTGAGAGAAGTTTAACCACTTCTCAGGGAGACTATTGACAAAGCCAACATTGATTTCATGCTTAGACAAAACTACACCATCATTTGATAGTTCATTTATCATGGTTTTGTATCTGGTATAGGTCAGAGAGAGACTTTCAGAGTCTTTGGCCCTGAAAGTGTTATACTCAAGTTTCAGGTCCATAATCCTATTTTCCTTGGTATCCGAGGGACCTTCAAAGCTATGAACCAAGTCAAGCCAAGTTTTTTTGGCTATTGTATAGTTAATGATTGATTCCATTGTATCGTCAGGAAGACATGATATAATGATGCTTTTCAAGCGTTGGTCTTGGTTAACCACCTTTCTCTCATTAATAGTCTACTGAGCTTCAGGTTTAGGTAACTCTTCAGCAGTCTTAGGGACAAAGGGACCTTCATTGATACATGTGATGTAGTATGGTTCCATACCAGTCAAGTAGCAAAGCATACGCTTTTTCCACTTGCTAAATTTTCCAGCTTCTAGTCTAGGGGCGACAGCTGAATAGTTTCCTCCCTTTTTGTCAGCTAGCTGGGGTACATTACTATCAGCCATGGTAGGATCTTGGTTTTAAAACCTTTTGAGCACTCTTTAGTTTTTAAAGATTTTATAAACCAGAGGCTCTGATACCAGTTGTTGTTCCCGTTACACAATTAGAATTAACTACAAAGTTAAGCTAATCATGTTCCATGATTGAGTAATGTATTGATTAACTAAGCAATATAAGTAAAACATAAATGATAAAAATAAAAGTTTTTCAACGTTTAAATTCTTATTAGAAGTTAATCAAAAGAATCTCTACCCAAGTGTTTGCGGAAAAAACACTTGGGATTGAAATGACAAAGTATGGTATTGTCTCCTCACTAAACTTAAGCTGAGCTTAAGTGGCAACTATAAGGAACCACAGAGCTATTCAGGGACTAGGTTGCTCTTTGGGGGAGAAAAGTGGTTTGTGAATGTCTAAGCATTAATTGCACAAACTTATCAACTTTTTTCCCTTATGATCCTATTTATACACAAGTATAAAAGAGCACCCATGCCTAAAAAGACAAAAAAAATGACCTAAGCTAATCAGGACAAAATACTGATATATTTTTTCCATGTTACAAGAACCTATTTTGGGCATAATACAATTGTACTTTCTGAGTAACAGTGATGACACTGCTCTTGTTCTAAAGCCTTTTAGGAAAAGTTTGACTTTGGCCCGATAAGGACTTCTTATCTTTTCAAACTCTTCCCACCTTGTCTTGCCTTTCTTTCAGACTTCAGGTTCTTCAGTCTTTGGTCTTCAGTCTTCATTCTTCATTCTTCATAGTTGTTGAGGAGACTGGGGTTCAGTGAGTTATTGTCATTACTCACTGAACCCATTATCTTCTTCTTTGGCTTAGGTGACATTCAGGGAGTTCCGCCTCACTGAATGGTGAATCCTTCTTCTTAAACTCGTCCTAAGCATCCCGAAGATAACTCACAGAGTGACTGTTCACTCAGTGACCTGAGAGTGTTCACGGTTGTTTGACACTTAGGATAATTTGTATTCAAATCCTTGTTTTAGGACGCTTGGGTACTTAATGGACCCAACAAACAAAGTATACGATGAACAATGTTTTTATTGATGAACATTGTGATGTAACTGATGAACAAAATTAAAGAGAACTGATGAACAACTCTTTTTATTAATGATGAACAAATGAACAACACTTTTTATTGATGAACAACACTTTTTATTGATGAACAACACTTTCTATTACTTCCTCCATCTCAAAATAATAGTCCATATTTCATTTTTAGGATGTCTCAAAATAATTGTCCACTTTCTCTTTTAAGTAAAAACTAGAGAATTAGTGGATGAATATTCTAGTTGAGTGGTTGAAAATTAAAGTGACTCCACTTTTATTAAACTTTGTAATTTTTGTCTCATGACAATAATTTTGAGACGAAGGAGTAATGAACAAAGTATACGATGAACAATGTGAGCTGATGAACAAAATTAGAGAGAACTAATGAATAACTCTTTTTATTGATGAACAATACTTTTTATTGATGAACAAATGAACAACTCTTTTTATTGATGAACAACACTTTTTTTTATTGATGAACGAGATTTTTCTTGTTAGAAAACTAATTAACAATGTGACTAACTGATGAACATTAATCTAACTAGAAATTAAAAAAAACAATTTATCTTTCAAAGATAAAGTTGCTTGTACACCAATACAAAAGAAACATATACCCATCAACAAAAGTTGATGATACAATTAGTCATAAAAACTAAAGAAAACAAATAAATCATAAAAACTAAAGAAAACATTGACGCTCAAATGAGAGTGTTGATGCAAATAATGTTCTAAAAATGTTATTTCTATCTTTCGATTACTTCACATTTTGAGGATGACAAAATGTGAAATCACGTTACGTTAAAATTAACGTAAACAAGCTTTTAATCGGAAGATCTCGTTTCTTCGCAAATCACTCTAGAACAAATTTAAAACTTGACTATTGATCAAAGAAGTAAATTTGGTTTTATGAATTCACATTTTAATGTGACAAAACATTTTTTCAAAAATATACCTTACAAATTATTTTTGAATAATTAAGAAATGTTTTAATGGAAAAATAAGTTTAAAATACATAACAGCTATTTCCCCCCCCCCCCCCAAAATCAGCTCCAAACTTACCCAAATAAGTTTTCACCAGAAAAGACAAATTTTGGAGCGTCTTTGTCTGGCTCGGCTCCACGGCTCCACGGTTCTACTAAATTTAGTGGAGCCGTGGGTGGGCTCCACGGTTCCACTAAATTTAGTGGAGCCATCCATCTCAAATGGTCAGATTTTTGTTGCCTATAAATACCAGCCCTATTCACAGTTTTTAGGCACCCTTTCACACACAGAAGCTACTGAGTTTAAATCCCTCACACCATTTTCCTTTCTTGATCATTTAGTTTAGTTTTTCTTTTGCTCAAGAGTGATTCAATCATCCAACTTAGTGATCCTCTTCATTTCTCTTCAATAGCAAGAGAAGAACACAAAGTATCCAAGTTGATACAAGGTGTTGCCATTCCTCTTCAAGTGCAAAAGAAGAACTCAAAGTATCCAAGAAGATACAAGAGTTATAGTTGTTAGGCTATTTGTAACATTTGTTACATCCTTGTTGTATCATAGCATACATCAAGATTATTTTTTCTTTTGTGAGAGTGTGAGTGAAGATCATAATGATCTTCTAGAGATAGTGAATATTTCTTGAAGCCATTGGGCTTGTGTGATTGATCAAGAAGATCAAGGGTCATTAGGATAGAGTTAGTCAAGTGAGTGTTGATCATTGTGATCATGTCGAGATCTTGGTGAACTCTTGAAGCCATTGGGCTTGTGTGATTGATCAAGAAGATCAAGGGTCATTAGGATAGAGTTAGTCAAGTGAGTTTTGATCATTGTGATCGTGTCGAGATCTTGGTGATCTCTTGAAGCCATTGGGCTTGAGTGATTGATCGAGTGGATCGTGGTAGATTGGTGCTAGCTAAGATTAGCACTTGACATCTAGCTTAGTGTCAGAAATAGGATAAGCGACGTGTACGGTTTTTTCCGCCTTAAGGGAGGTTGTTGACATAGTGCTTGAACTCTCGAGTGTGGTACTCGGGGAGTGGAGTAGGGCAAAGAAGAGCTTTGTAGCCGAACAACTATAAATCCTTTTGTCCCGGTTTGATCTTTCCAACTCTACTCTTTACTTTCATTACTTAGTATTAGTTAGTTTAGTGTGTAGTTCATATTGGTGTTGATTGATTACACATAAAGCTCGAATCAAAGTTTCCAATAGCAAAGCTTTTTAAGAAGATTTTAAAAGAACTTAAAAACCGGTAAAACTATTCAAACCCCCCCCCCCCTCTTCTAGTTTTCCACAATTGGTATCAGAAGCCACGTCAGTCAAGCTTTTAAAGTATATTGTATTTTAAAACTTGAATCGATCAATGGATTCCGACAAATATCTAGAAGGGCAATCTATGCAAAGACCACCACTTTTCGAATCTGATTGTTTTATTTATTGGAAAACAAGATTCGAAATGTATGTGAAATCAAAAGACATTGATCTTTGGCATGTTATTACCGAGGGTGACTTTCAACCGATTTAAATGAATCCGGAAACTAAAAAGGATGAAATTGTTTCTTATGATAAACAAAATGATGAACTTAAAAGAAAACTAGCCAAAAATAATGAGGCTAAAATGATGATTTACAATGCTTCGCCTAAAAAGGAGTTTGAAAGAATTTTCATGTGTAATACGGCAAAAGACATTTGGAAAACTTTGTTAGTCACTCACCAAGGTAATAACCAAGTCAAAGAGAACAAGATAGATCTTCTTGTTCAACAATATGAACTATTTTTCATTTCGGAAGATGAGTCAATAGTTAATGCTTTTGCTAGATTTAATACTATTATCACTAGTCTTAAAGCTATTGATGAAGGTTACTCTAGCAAGAATTATGTTAGGAAGTTTCTTAGGGCTCTACATCCCAAATAGAGAGCAAAGGTCACCGCCATAGAAGAGTCAATGGACTTGGCGACATTGTCACTCGATGAACTAATAGGAAACTTAAAGGTTCATGAGATGATAATCAAGAAGGACTCCGATATAGTCAAAGGAAAAAGCGAGAGAGTTAGATCTCTAGCATTGAAAGCCAAGAAGGAGTCTAGTGATGAGGAATGTTCGAGCTCCGATAGTGAAGATGAAGAGTATGAACTAGCCGTTAGAAACTTTAGAAAGTTCTTTATGAGGAAAGGTAGATTTTCTCGACAACCTCCAAAAGAACAAAGATGAAAGGAAAGGGACAAGTTATAGGAAATGCTTTAGATGCGGAGATCCTAATCACCTCATAGGAGAATGTCCCAAACCACCAAAAACCGACAACCAAAGAGCTTTTATAGGAGGCTCTTGGAGTGATAGCGGTGAAGAAGAAGAGAAGAAGCTCAACGATGAAACATGCCTAATGGCTCAAGCTTCTAATGAGGTACATTCCGACTCTTCTTATTATAGTGATGATAATTCTTCAATAGATGACAATAGATTGCATGACGAATATAATAAACTATGCGAGGTTAGTTCTAAGATTTTAGGTAGAAACACAAAACTAAAATTAAAATTGCAAGACCTTGAAGTGCAAATTTTAGAACTAAAGGATCATGTCAAAAGACTTGAGAAAAATAAAGAAGTATACTTAGGATGTGGGTCATGCATAAGTCTTCAAGTAGAAAATGAGAAACTTAAAGAAAATGCTCTAAGAATCATTAAGTTCGAAGAAGGAACCAAAGCACTTAATGATATGCTTGAAAACATTAGGGTTAGTGAACATGACCGTACGGGTTTAGGATTTGACCCAAATCAAGCTTCTACAAGTAGTACTAAACAAGTAAAATTTGTAAAGCCTGAAGCTTCTGAGTCTGAAGGTGATGGCACCACTAAAGTTACAGACGGCACCACTAAAATTAGTGGTACCGTGGTACCGTCAGGTGCTGAAGTCAGAATTGGGTCAATTTTGAAAAATAACTTAAATCCTAAACCAAGTCACATAATTGTAAATGGTACTAAAGTACCTATTGCTAGCATAGAGGAAGTCAAAAGCGTTTACAAACCCTTGTCAACTCCCGAACTTGGATCTGTAAAGCCCGACACTAGGTCAAAGACTCCTCTACCTAGAAAAACAAATTCACCCAAACCTCGGTCTAGAACTCCTCTACCGAGAGGTAACTTTAGAGACAAAATCATCCAAGTGAGTTTCCCGTAACTTGGAATGATCGTCTATCACAAAGTTACTTACCATGGGAAATGTGTCCTCCATTTTCACATCCTAAACAAATGCAACGAATGCGTAGGATGTTTAGCACTAACAACTTTGGACCCCTGAGATATTAGGGACCAGATGTTTGAACTTCTGTTTTGCTAGGAAAACATGGTTGTAAATAAACCGAAAGTCTAACTAATGAAATATGATTTGTGATCAAACAAATCCTGTGACGCAAAGTCAAGTCGTGTATCATATGTCTAACTTTCAACAAAGGTAGTCTAGTGTTCGAGTTTTAAGGGAAACACCTCAGGCTCAGGTACGCTTTCTTAAAACACCCTTTGTTAGTAGAAATGCTAAGCATATAGTGTAATTAGAATCTAACATGGTAGGCACTATAACACAGAAACTAAATTCAAATCTCATCATGACAAACTCAACTTGTCCAGAAATGTACAATGATCGCTCAAAGATCATGTGTGACAAGTTTGAGATGAGCAATGATGTGTGAATCAAGTTTCTTCCCTTCCCCGTAAATAATTTTACTTGAAGAAAGTATTTCCATAAACTTAAGTATACTATATATATAAGATACATAGCTTAGAAAAACCTTAATGGATACTAACGCCCATGTCCGCGAAAACGAATCTCACAAGAGACGATGAAGGTGAGTGCGTGGATATCACTAGGTTAGGGGCATGATAGGTAATTTGGATTACCTAACGGCAAGTAGGCTCGATATCATGTCTAGTGTCTGGCTTTGTGCCCACTTGTAAGAAGGATCCTAAAACTTCTTACCTTAAAGTGTTTGATGTATCTTCCAATGCATTAATGACACTACACACTTGAGATTATGATATCTCAAGGGGATTGATGTAGAAATTGTGTCTATATCAACCATGATAATGCGGGAGAGAATGTGGATTGAAAAAGTAAGAGTTGTGTTTGCACCTTCATATGTTGTTGCCTAACTTCATGATTCTCCAAGAACAAACAACTCTTGCTATCTCCACGACCGAAGCCGAATACGTAAGTGCCATAAAGGCATGACAACAAGTACTATGGATGAGACAATCTCTAAATAAATGAGACGTCCATCTCAACAACGCTCCTGTGAAGAGTGACAGCCGAGATGCAAATAGACTTGACCGAGAACCCCGTGGATTGCTCATGTACAAAGCTTATCGAAGTACGTCATCTCCTCCGTCGCGATGATGTCAAAAGAAAAATCTTTTCTTGGAAAAGTTTTCCTTAAAGGAAAAAATCGTCGATATCCTAACCAACACTTCCCTTACACCCCTCTTATGACTATTTGAATATTTCTTCGGAAATATTGAAGTCATTTCACACGTCTCATCTTATGACTCTTTAAGTCATTCTTCTCATCCCACTCATGACTACTACAATATTTCTTTTGAAATATTAAAGTCATCCTTACGTCCTATTTCATAACCTCTCAAGTCATCCCTCTCATTCTCGACTCATGACTCTTGGAAATTTCATTGGAAATATCAAGTCATTCCCAAAACCTCGTCTTATGACTTCTAAATATTTCACTAGAAATATTAAGTCAATTCTTACGTCTCGTCATATGACTGCTTAATATTTCACTGGAAATATTGAAGTCATTCCTCTCGTCTCACATCACAACTCCATGAGTCATTCGTCTCATTCCGCTCATGACTAATTGAATATTTCACTGGAAATATTGTAGTCATTCTCTATATTCCATCTCTTGACTTCTACATATTTCACTGGAAATATTAAAAGTCAATCCTAAATTTCTTCAAATAACAACTTAGGCATTTCCTTAGAAATACTAAGGTCATCCCTTGTCATCTCGTCTAATCGCTTTCGTTAAAAAGTTTATTAGGTATAAACTTTTTCCTCGTGTCAAAAAGTCTTACTAAATAAGTAAGATTAATCAGTCAAGAGTCGAAATAGAATGAAATAGGGTCTCAGAGACACACGGCTCCACTAAAGTGGCACGACACCACTAATGTTTAATGGTACTGTGGTACCGTATATCTGAGAAAACGCCCGTTTTTCTTCTACTTCCCTCTGCACATCCAATTCAAAACAAAACCCCTCACTCTTGCTGTCAAAAACTGAACCCAACACCAAAATCCAATTACACACTTGCTAATCAAGATCGATGCATTGAAATCAATAAATCTTAATCACTTCAACACAAATTGTAAGTCAATTATCTTTAATTTTTTTTTTCAATTTGAGTCTAGGGTTTGTTCTTATGCATAAAATCGAATTGGGAATTTTCAATTTTTGTTAGATTTTTATGCAATTAAGACTAGGATTAGACAATGTAGTACTCACATGATTCCCTAAACCTAAGATTTTTATAAACCCACTTACATTGCAAAACCTAGTCCGAATTTATCCATTTAAATTGGATTAAGATTAACTATTTGTAGTGGAATCATGTCTAGGATGATTAAAATTGGATTAGGAATGATTAACATCGAGGCTTTTCAACTCTAAGATTTTTGGCGCCAAGTTGAGGCGTTTGCCAAACACCCCAATTCCATTGTTTTCGGAAAGGTTCACGTGTCTAGGATCATGAAACATTTTTCGTGCATTGTTGATACAAATTAAAAACGTTTTTGCATGCATACATGATCTCACAAATGTTGATCGAATTACATAATTGATGTGTATTATTCGACACATTTGATTGAGCAAAAGTGAAGTTAGGAGCGTTTGGGTAATCTCATTAGGTTTATTTTAGAGTTGAAATTACCGCACCTCCACATCGTTTTCATTTAGGCACACACACACTAAGAACATAATCATTAAAATGCAACAAGTTAACATGTTCAAAATTATATTTTTGTAGGTAACAATGCCTCGTATGGATTATCGAGATACCAAACCTTACATTCCCCGTCTATTAGACGATCCAAACATCCCAGATGAGCAAAAAGCTTATCTTGCTAAAGTCCAAGATCGATATATACACGAAGGTCGTGTAGTCGATGCTCATTACGTTCTCTTGGATAACATCCAAGCTTGTTTCCCTACTATTGACTTTGATTGTTTATACAAAATAAACAATCAAATTTTTCCTCGTTTTGTCCTCGAGTTTTATAGTCGAGTCCGTACCTTCAATGACCTTGAAGGTAATGTATTCCTTGATTTTCGGATTCAAAACCAAAACATCATCTTGTCCGTCTCCGAGCTTGGAGAAATTCTCGGTGTTCCTTCGTATGGTCAGTGTGCATACACTGAAGACCATTCCCTTGAGTCTCTTTTCTACAATCTTGAAAATCAAGGTACTTATCGTACCGAAATTCCCAACCTAGAAACCATCAAACAAGTCATTCAAACTCCTTGAGTCGCCAACACGTATCAAAAGCATGATGGTTCCATTGTCCATCTTGACCCCAACAAAATCTACCTCAAAGAACTCCTTCCTGACCTCAGAAGTTGGGAACTTCTTCTACGTGAGAACGTGTTGAGCCTTGCGGGCAATCGTGATCACGTTTTGGCGAGTCTCGCCCACATGCTATAATGTCTTAGTATCAAGGAGCCATACAACCTCGCATACTACATGGCCAAAAGGATGGCCAATATTCATAGTCGTTCAGATAAGCTCATGTCATACGGTATGTTGCTTACTCGTCTCTTCATTTAGGTCATAGAAACTTTCCCTGATCTCAATAATGTCGGCTATGTCCTAGTCAATCCGGTCATGAAACCACTTAGTGGACCAAAACATCGCACAAAGCAACATAAGGACAAAGGGTCCAAGCGTGGTCGTAAATCCACTTCTGATATTCCTCTTTCTTCTTCTTCATTCGGTCAAGGTTTGTCATCCCAACCTATGGATGAGGATGATGATGAGGTGAACGAAGAAGGAACGTCTCGTCCTAGTACTCCCTCTCCCGACACCTACTTTCGTAACCTTGACACCTTATCGTTCAAACAAACCTCCAACCTTGAATTCGGTCAAGTCAACCTATCCGGCATGATGAGAAGGCAAACAACGATGTATAACCGACAAGTGTCGATGCATGAGCAAACAATCGGGGGGTTCAAGTCGATTGGCAAGGCAATCAAAGGGCTTGGGAACAAGATAAAGAAGTTGGGGAAGAGAAGAGATTAGATAGGATTAACTTAAGTAGTGTCACTAACTTAAGTATTATTAAACTAGTATTAATGGGGTCATGGCAATGTCCATCTAACATAAACTAGTTTGAAGTGTCTTAACATTTCTTACTTGACTTTGGTTACTTTGATTAGTTAATCAATCCTTATGTTTTATTATCTTTATGAGCTTTGCCTAGTTCATGCATTTCCTTTTTTTTATTGCATGCACTAGATGATAAAATTGCTTGGAATCATGCATGCTTAATAGTTGCCTAAACTTAGAAGATCACATGATAATTTTAGTTGCTAGTTTAGACTAGTTTTAGGAAATTTATGTGATGTTTCTTTAGTAGATTGAGGCTTTGAGATTTGCAGCAAATGGATTCCCCAGAATTACCCATTTTAGGTAGCCTAGAACCTGCAGAACTGGAAAAAGAGTCAACTGCAGGCCACGGATCCACTAAATAGGGCACGGCTCCACTAAATTTAGTGGTGTCGTGGTACCTTTAGTGGTACCGTGCCCTGGGAAGACGAATTTTATTGTTCTCTTCCACTTTTTGACTCACTTTTCCTGGAAATTTGCAAACACAACCTGATTCCAACACACCCAAATCCCCAAATCCACCATCTTATCCATCCATGCATGTTTTAATTTGGCTATTTAAGCTAACATCATACATTGCTCATCCTTACCACGTTATATTCACCATACACTTATCACATCTTTCACCATGGCTACTACTTCCCACAAAGTCAAAAAGCCAAGATTTAATCTCAAACCAACCAATGAAATGATTCTCATTGATCTCACCTTAGATGATGATGATGATATCCATACACCAATAGCCTCAACCAAATCAACCTCCTCAATCTCCACACCTCTAGCCCCATCCAAAGCCACCACAACTAGGCAAACCACATCATTATCCTCCTCCACCCTTAGGATTACCACATCCTTGCCTCCACCAAGTCCACTACAACCCTTGGCACTTACCCTCACCTTATCACCCTCAACACCTTTTGAGCTAGGGACTAACACATCATCCTCATCACTATCAACATCACCACAATCATTAATGGGTCATCCCATTCTTTATCCCCTACAACCACATACCCTAAGTTGTCCTTGTTGTCACCACAACCAGCACCTCATCATGTGCCTTAGAGATGAGTTGAGTCTTCAATTCTCCTACCTTGAGCACCTCCTCACACCACCACAAGGACCCTTTTGACATTTGTTGGGTCTAATGATGCTGCTGATTCGAGAAATACACTAAGTATAACTCTGCTGATCAGTTAAGTAACTCTGCTGATTAGTACAATGACTCTGCTGTTTGTGACTCTGCTGGTATGGAAGAATAAGCAAAGTGTAACTCTGCTGCTAGCCCACGAAGACTCTGCTACTAGACTAGTTACTCTGCTGCTTATTAGATATGTATAGTATGTTAAGGATAAGTATAGAAAAGATACGTAAAGATATTTTTCTTGTATAGAAAGTCTTGTAAACCGACTAGGACTCCTTACGCTATAAAAGGAGGATCTAGGGTTAGGTTAGATATACGTATCATTATTGTTTTACACTTCAAGGTTTCTTGTAACCCTATTGCTATCGAGCAATCGTATTAATATATTGAAGTGTTGTTTGAGAATTCGTTTTGTGTTTAATTCTTCTTAAGATCAAATATTAAGTTCCGCATAATATTTGATATACAACTCAAGATCAGTTTCTATACCGATTGCCTTAGATTTATCTAAAGTAATTAATAAGATCGTGAAGCTCAACTGGGATCAACAAGTGGTATCAGAGCTTGTGATCTAGAAACTGGTACCAAGAAGAATTACTGCATACAAGAACTGTTAATCATCAAAGTAAGCAATGGAATCCGATTCTACACATATGGTTACTGCATCAAGGGTCCCCATGCTCAAGACTGGAGAGTACGAGATCTGGAAGATGAGGATTCAACAATACATGAGAATGGTTGATTACTCACTTTGGGAAGTTGTTCTACATGGCGACAGTCAACCAGCCAAGACTGCTACTGGGTCAGTGTTGACTCTCAAGACAAGTGAGGAGAAAGCCCAGAGAAGATTAGAGGTCAAGGCTCACAGTATTCTCATGATGGGAATACCTAATGATTATCAATTAAGTTTTAATCATATTGAGTCTGCTAAGGAGTTATGGGAAGCAATTGAACTTCGATTTGGTGGGAATGAAGCTACCAAGAAATCAAGAAAGAATCTACTGAAGCACCAGTTTGAAACTTTCACTACTTTAAGTTCTGAGAATATTGAGGGAACTTATGATCGACTTCATAAGTTGTCCAGTCAGATGGCTCTTTTAAAGATTGAGGTATCTCAAGAAGATATCAATCTAAAGTTTCTGAGAAGTCTGTCTTCTGAATGGAACACTCATACAGTGGTTTGGAGGCACAAGGAAGATTTTAAGAATATGACATTGGATGATCTGTATAACAACTTGAAGGTGTATGAATCTGAAGTTAAAGGATTGTCAAGCTCATCCTCTACCACAAACAATCTTGCTTTTGTTTCCTCAAGCAACAAGAATTTTGGTAGTCATCAAGAACAGCACTCTGCTGCTGGTACTTTTGTTCCTGCTGCTGGTTCACATGTCTCTGCTGCTGACTCTGCTAACACCAACACCATCAGTGATGCTGCGATTTGTGCTTATTTGGCTGAACTTACTACAAGTACTTCAATCATGCCTCAAGATCTGGATGAACTTGATCCTGATGATGTTGAAGAGATTGATATGCAATGGCAGTTTACAATGCTGACTATGAGGGCTAGAAGGTTTTTGAAACAAACTGGTAAAGAGATGAAGTTCAGAAGGAATAAGAATGTGGGATTTGACAAATCAAAGGCTGAATGTTTTAACTGTAGAAAGAAGGGACACTTTGCAAGAGAATGCAGAGCACCAAAAAGAAGCAATGAGAATGTCAAGAAGTCTGCTAATGAAGAGCCAAATCCTACTACTGCTATGGTATCATGTGATGGGTTAGGAGATTATGACTGGAGTGATCATGCTGAAGATGGTCCAAATTGTGCATTGATAGCTGAAGAGGAACCTCAAGTACAACATTTTGCTCTCATGGCCTACTCTTCCTCTGGATCAGACTCTAAGGTATCCAATGAATCATCTTGTTCTTTTAAATCATGTTCTGATACAATTGAGATACTTAAGTCTAGCAATGGAAACCTTAAAATGGAAAATGAAACACTTAAGTTAGACAATCTTAGTTATGAATACGGTTTAAAGAATTTAGAAGAGAAGCTAGAATTTTATAAAAAGGCTGAAATTGAATATCTTGATAAGATCACTATTCTAGAAAATGAGCTTATTAAGAAAGATTGTAAGATTAAGGTTCTTATGGATAAAGTAGAAGAGGCTGAAAAGGCTAAAGTTTCAGCTATAAGTGAGACTGAAAAACACATTGTTAGGGTGGAAAAACAACAATTTGCCACTGACATTCTGAGTAAACCAATAGGTAGACACTTTGCAGACTCAGGCAGTGGTCTAGGATATAATGCTGTTGCACACCCTAAGAAATTTAGTGCCAATGCCCCTCCTACTAGGACATTGTCTTTCATACCTGAGTCTGAGGCCAAACCTGTAGGTGAAACCAGTGAAACCAAAATAGAGTCACCTAAGGATGAGAAAAAGTGGTATGATGCACCCCTTATTGAAGATTGGGAGTCTGACAGTGATGATGAAGTTGTAGAATCTGATTCAACCTCTAAGAACAAAAAGGAAGAAATTCCTGCTGTTATTGAATCAAAAGTACCTAAGGCTAAAAAGGTTGAGTTTATTAAGCCTAAGTTAGGTAAAGGTATCTCTAGGAAGATGGCTGAGTATGAAAACACACCTAAAGTATATCCTAAGAAAACCAATAACTTGCCTAGAGGAAACCAGAGGAATTGGAACAACCTAGTTACGCAAAGATTAGGTACTGATTTTCAATTACTTAAGAAGGCATGTTATGGCTGTGGTAGTTTTGAACATCTGCAAGATGAGTGTTACTACTATCAAAAACCAGTTTGGAACCAGTATACAAGGGTGAACCATAGAAACTCTGCTAGAAAAACTCACCCTCACCCGAAAAGAAACATGGTTCCCAAGGAAGTTTTGATGAGAGATGGTACTTCTAGAGTTATCTCTCCTATTGCACCAACAGGGCCCATAAAGAAGGACATAATTGGTTCTGCTGTTAAGGCAAACTCTGCGGATAAGGCAGATTCTGCTGCTTTGCCTAAAGTTGTTACTGATACTGTTGTGGGCAACCATTTCTATGCTGTTAAGGCCTCAGCTTGTTGGGTCTGGAAACCTAAAGTTAAAGTTCTAGATCATGTTCTCAGACACAGCAGTGCACCAATGCAGTTGAAGAAATTTGACTACTTTGATGCACAAGGCAGATCCAAGTCAGTAATGGCTTGGGTCCCAAAGAGAAACTAATTCTCTTACTTTTTGTGCAGGGCAATCTACAAAAGGAGCTAAAGGATAAATGCATTTTTGATAGTGGATGCTCTTCACACATGACTAGAGACCAAAGCAATTTGGAGAACTTTGAAGCTTTGGATGGTGGATATGTTGCCTTTGGGAATGATCCCAAAAGAGGTAAAATTGTTGGAAAAGGCATCATCAGAACTGGAAAATTGGATTTTGAGAAAGTGTATTTGGTGAATGGTTTAAAGTTCAATCTTTTTAGTGTCTCACAAATGTGTGACAGAAAGAATTTTGTTCTTTTTACAGACACTGAATGTCTTGTCTTATCTCCCGACTATAAGATACCTGATGATAAATTAGTACTTCTTAAAGTCCCTAGACATGACAACATATACAGTGTGGACATAAAGAACATTATTCCCAAAAGAGATTTAACTTGTCTGTTTGCCAAAGCCACTATTGATGAATCCAAATTATGGCACAGAAGGCTTGGAAATTTGAACTATAAGGCTATCAACAAGTTGGTGAAAGGGAACTTGGTCAGAGGATTACCTTCAAAGGTTTTTGAGAATCCTGAAGTATGTGTTGCTTGCCAAATGGGAAAGCAACATAGAGCATCTTGTAAGTCCAAATTGGTGAATTCTATAACTGAACCCTTGTTTATGTTACACATGGACCTATTTGGACCCACTTATGTGAATAGTTTGAACAAAAAGATGTATGGCTTAGTGGTCACTGATGATTTTAGTAGATTTACTTGGGTATTCTTTTTAGCTACTAAGAATGAGACACCTGGCATTCTTAAGGCTTTTATTACAAGGATAGAAAACCTATTTAATCACAAGGTTAAGATCATCAGATGTGACAATGGAACTGAATTTAAGAATCAAGTGTTGAATCAGTTCTGTGAGGAAAAAGGGATAACTAGACAATTTAGTATGGCTAGAACTCCTCAGCAAAATGGTGTGGCTGAGAGGAGAAATAGAACATTAATTGAGGCTGCTAGGACTATGTTGTCAGAGTCTAAGTTACCCACTATCTTTTGGGCTGAAGCAGTCAACACTGCTTGCTATGTGCAAAATAGAACTAAGATAGTTAAACCTCACAATAAGACCCCTTATGAGTTATTGCATGGTAGGAAACCACTGATAGATTTCTTTAGACCATTTGGGTGTCCTGTCACTATTTTAAACACCATTGACCACTTAGGCAAGTTTAGTGAGAAAGCAGACATAGGTTACTTTGTTGGATACTCCACTGAAAGTAAGGCTTTTAGGGTCTTCAATCAAAGGACTGGGCATGTGGTTGAAAATTTGCATGTTAGAATTAGAGAAACCACACCTAATGTGGATGGAAAAGGTCCTGAGTGGATGTTTGATATTGATTCTTTAACCAAGAGTATGAATTATCAACCAGTCATTGCAGGTACTACTAACATGTCTGCAGGTACACAAACTAACCCTAATGCAGGTACACAAGCAAAAAAGGATGGATCTGCAGAAGAGTTTGTTTTGATTGAAAAGTGGAAGTTTGATCAGTACTTCTCTCCAACAGATAAAGTGAGAAAGAGTTCAGATGATGATGCTGTTCATAAGGAAGTACCAAAGGTTAATGAAGAAGGTGTTGATGAACCTTCTCATGATGATAAGAATGATGATAAGGATAGGAATAAAGAGTCAGAAGTTGATGGGCAACAAGGGAATACACATAGCAGCAGTTCTCTCAACTCTGCTGCCAAGCCAAAACACTCTGCTGATAGGCCAAAACACTCTGCTGTTAGGTCAAAACACTCTGTTGTTAGGTTTGGTAATTCTGCTGCTATGCCAAAGGACTCTACTGATAAAGATGGTGATTCTTATGATGATTCTTCTGATGAGGTGCCTGAATTAGAAGAAGTATATGTGGATACTGATGATGAAGTTGTTGATGTTTTTGGTGCTGAAGCTGATTTATCAAATTTGGAGACTGATATACCTGTTAGTCCCACTCCTACAACCAGAATCCACAGGAATCATCCAAAGGAACAGATAATTGGTGATGTTCACTCTGCTGTTCAGACAAGAAGTAAATCAAAAGGGCTAAGTGATTTGCTTGATCAGGGATTGTTTGCTCAAACACTTAAGAAGAGGAATAGCCACAAGGATTTACAAAATTGTATGTTTGCCTGTTTCTTATCTCAGGAAGAACCCAAAACCATTCACAAGGCTATGAAAGATGAAAGTTGGGTTGAAGCTATGCAAGAGGAGTTGCTGCAGTTCAAGCTTCAAGAAGTCTGGACATTGGTAGATTTGCCTAATGGACAAAGAGCAATTGGTACTAAATGGGTGTTCAGATGCAAAAGAGATGAAAGAGGAATTGTTATCAGAAACAAGGCTAGATTAGTGGCTCAGGGATTCACTCAGGAAGAAGGAATAGATTATGATGAGGTATTTGCCCCAGTTGCAAGAATTGAGGCTATCAGACTATTTTTGGCATATGCTTCATTTAAGAATTTTCCTGTGTATCAAATGGATGTGAAAAGTGCTTTCTTGTATGGAAAGATTCCTGATGAAGTATATGTGATGCAACCACCTGGGTTTGAAGATCCTAAGTATCCTGATAGGGTCTACAAAGTGAAGAAAGCACTGTATGGACTACATCAAGCTCCTAGAGCTTGGTATGACACCTTATCCACATATTTGTTGAATAATGGTTTTTGCCGAGGAACAATTGATAAGACATTGTTTATTAAGAAAGACAAAAAGGATATCCTACTTGTTCAGGTTTATGTAGATGATATCATTTTTGGGTCTACAAATAAGGTGTTATGTGAAGGATTTGAAAAGCTAATGCACAACAGGTTTGAGATGAGTTCTATGGGTGAACTCACTTTCTTCTTGGGGCTTCAAGTTAAGCAGAAGCCAGATGGGATTTTTATTAGCCAAGACAAGTATGTGGCTGATTTGTTGAAGAAATTTGGTTTCAAGGATGTGAAGGCAGCTAAGACTCCAATGGATAAAAACAAACCTTTGCTCAAGGATGAAGATGGGGTAGAGGTTGATGTACATCTTTATAGATCAATGATTGGTTCATTGATGTATCTGACTGCTTCAAGGCCAGATATCATGTTTTCTGTGTGTGCTTGTGCTAGATTTCAAGTGTCCCCAAAAGTTTCACACTTGGAAGTAGTCAAAAGAATTTTTAGGTACCTAAAGGGTCAACCTAAATTGGGCCTTTGGTATCCAAATAATTCACCCTTTGACTTGATAGCATACTCAGATAGTGACTATGCTGGAGCTACTATGGATAGAAAGTCAACCACTGGAGGCTGTCAGTACCTTGGTCATAGGCTAATCTCATGGCAATGCAAGAAACAGACTGTTGTGGCTAACTCAACAACTGAAGCAGAATATGTTGCTGCTTCTAGCTGCTGTGGACAAGTGCTCTGGATTCAGAACCAACTGCTGGACTATGGGTACAATTTCATGAACACCAAAATTTATATTGACAACAACAGCACAATGTGTATTATCAAAAATCCTGTTTTTCATTCTAAAACAAAACACATAGAGATAAGACATCATTTTATTAGAGATTGTTATGAGAAAAAGTTAATTTAAGTGGTTAAAATACATACTGACAATAATGTTGCTGATCTACTTACCAAAAGTTTTGATATAAGTAGGTTTCAATTTTTAGTTGCTAGTATTGGCATGATCAATCTTTAAATCTTTAAACATCTTATCTCTGTATGTTTTTGTAAAAATTTTGTAAAGGATTTGTGCTGCTGTTTAGTCAATGTCTGGTGTTTAGTCAAAATTTGTTGTTTCTTAACTTGTTTACTGGTTAGTTGTTTGTTGCTATGCCTACTCTGCTGCTTTTATGGAATATTCTTGCTTGTGTTTGTGGTGTTCTACTAACCTTTTTGCAGATATCCATACATACACAATCAAGTAAAGCATGAAAAGAGAAAGTTCATTGATAATAAAGGCAAAAGTACATCATACAGTTTTCATACATCCATTCAAAAGAAGATCAAAAGACAACCAGACCCTAGGATTCACAACCTAAACACACCGAGCTTGTTACTTTCCCTTTCCCACAAAGTCAGGCATGACCTTACTGCGAGGTCCTCGAGTACCCATGGCTTCAAATACTCTAGGACAGGGAAGAGCAAGTACCACTGGTCTTGGTGGTGGACTCTGCTGTTGGCTTGTAGATGGAGCTTGTTTCTTCTGCTGCTTCTTCTTGGGAACAGGAGGTTCCTGCTCCACCGTACTTGGCTTTGGACGAGGCAGGTGGACACTCTTCGCAAAGGCGGCGGCAGCATTCTCCATTTGTCGTTGAAGCTCGACAGTCAAAGGATGGTTAGGAGGATCGATTTCCCATGAATCTTGATAGTATGTCATGGATTTTGGCCATGCTTTTGTTTCTTCATCATCGCTTGAATCTACAAAGGAAGATGGTGTCGATGGAAGTGGGTCAGAGTATTCTTCTTCCACAACCGCTTTACCTTTTTGTTGTGCTGAAGATGAGCTTGGAGGGAAGTAATTTGCCCATCCTTGTGAATCGTCTGAAGATGAATCTGATGATATGTCGATGATTGGAGCTTTGGATGAACTCATGATTAGTTGATTTTGAGTTAGGGTTTGTGAATTTGGGGATTTGTTAAGCGAATGAGGTATTTATAGAATTTAATGAAGAGTTGGTGGTGTATTTAAGCTGCTTGGGGGATTAAATTTGAAGTTTTTGGGAAAGTTGACTTTTGGTCAAACCTTTCTTAACTCTGCTGTTGAGTTTGAAAGTAAAAGGGGTGTTATTGAAACTTTTGGCGCGTCTTAAAACCTAATTAGATCCAAACGGTCTCATACACCATTTCGATCTCATTAACTTTTAATTGCTCAAAATTTCATTCGATTCTCACCCAAGAACATTAATTCATATCATTATACCTAAAACCCCCAAATCATAATGGCTCGACGAAAGTTTCTGGAAGAGCATAATCAGATTGCATTTCTTAGTAAGGTTTCAGCAGCTGCCGGATTTCATGAAGTTATGGATTTTCTTAGTGTATCTAGACTAAGGTATGCTTTAACAGTTGATCCACCTATTATTAAATCTCATATGCACCAGTATTGGTCAACTGTTAAGCTAGATAAACTCGATGGGGAGGAAAGGTTAGTAGGTAGTGTAGATGGAGAGACTATTGTGGTTAGTGAGACAACTATTAAGCGAACCCTTTGTCTATCAGGAGTCCCAACACCACCAAATTTTACTGCTGAGGATATTTTATCTGAGCTTGAGGGACTTGGGTATGAGAGGCCTGAAAATACTGGTACTTTTTATAAAGGTCTGCTTTGCCCACATTGGAAGTTTTTGTTGCATACTCTTCAACACTGCTTGTTTCCCAAAGTAGGAGGATGGAATGAGTTTAGTGCTTCTCAAGCCATGTCCCTAGTTTGTTTGGCTACTGGGCAACCATTTGATTTTTCTTCAATGATTTTTGATGGTATGAAGAAATTTGTTAAGAAGAAGTTTTATTTGTATCCAAGGTTTTTGCAGCTCATTATCAATAGTCAATTAAGAAAACCCTTGGAACATACCCATATTGAGCCTAGTAGCAAGATGGCTATCAAGATGTTTGCTTTTCTGAAGAAGCCTGGGAAAGGTTTTTCTGGTGCTATAACTCCCCTAACTGAACACATCTTGAATATTGTGGCTGCAGTGAATGAGGATGAAAAGGCCGGAACTCCCACAGCTTCCCATCACACATCCTCATCTCCAAGTTTGAATGTATCATCATCCCATGAACCTCAAAATATCCAATCACCTAGGACTTCACAACAAGAGGACATTGTGCAACCTCAGGCCAATGTCAGTATGGATGCAGATAAGGCTGGTACAGGTGATGTAGGTACCATGATGGAAGAGGCTGGCACTACTGTTTCCAACTTAGTAGTTGAGCAGGACAGTGCTAACATACCTAAGACCTCAACCATGGCAACATCTTTTGTAGAAGGTTCTCAAGAACCTAATACAACTGATGGTAACCCCAGCCAAATGGCTAATATGGAGGACTCAGCTGTTCAACCTAGGGTTGAGACTGAGTTTGTGTCCAAAGATTCACCTCTCGGAGAAGGTAACACAGCTCGAAGTGATGAGGACAGGGATGAAACAAATGAATTGATGGACACTGATATACAAAATGACAATGCCCATGATACACCTCTCGGACCAGGTCACACAGGTCGAAGTGTTGAGGCTAGTATTGAACTTGAAACAGAGGATTTGACGGTTAAAACCCCTGTACAAAATGCCAATTCCAGTGATCAACCTCTCGGGTCAGGTAACACAGACCGAAGTTGTGAGGATATCATGAAACAATGTAAGGAATTGACGGATACATGTACAAAATTGTCACAGGAGGTTCTTGGTCTAAGAAAGGAGTTGTCCACAGTCAAAGCTTCTCAAGGTGCTGAGATAAGAAGGCTTAAGCTCAGGGTTACTCATCTTGAGGGGAGGTTGAAGAAAGGTTCCAAACCATGTTTGGAAGAGGATGCTTCCAAACAGGGGAGGAATGATCAGAAGGATGCAGCAGGTTCAGGGGAGGTACTCAAAAATTCAGGGGAGGTTGACTCTACTGTTAATGCAGAACTTTCTGGTGATGGGAGAAACAATGTTGCTGATGGGTTACATCACTCTGCTGGTGAATTTGATGAAGACACAATGCCCTTAGCTCAAGTATTGCTTAACCTTGGAAACAAAACACCTGCACCAAAAGAATCTTCAATTACACCTACACCATCACAACCTGAACTACAATCACAACCAGCTGCTCAAAGTTTACCAAAACCAACACAAGTGACTGTCTCAAGACCTAAAGCCAAAGGAGTTGTCATACAAGAACCTGTGCAACCAAGAAAACCTGTTCAAACACCTACCTACAAGGGTAAGGGCAAGAAGAAATTGGAAGAAGAAGTTGAACCTTATCCTGATCCTAATGAAGTTCCAATTGAGGTATGGCCTAAACATTTGCAAGAAAGTTGGGATGCAGAAGAAGCTCAGAGAGTTGCTGATGAGGAAAAAGCTGAGTATGATAAAGCAATGGAAATACAAAAGCAACAATCTGAGAAACAATCTGAAATTGAAGCAAAAGTGGCTGCATGGGAAAATGAGCAGGCAAGATGTAAAGCTGCTATGGCTTGGGAGAAAGTGAAAGTAGAGATGGATGATGTTTTTACAGATGAAGGTATTAATGACTGGATTCATCAAGCTATTGTGCAGAATAAGAAAAGGCTTCTGGTTGCAAGAAAGAATAAAAAGGTGAATAGACCACCAACTGCAAGGCAAGAGAGAACTCTTCATGAGCAATATCTGAGGAATATGAAGGGTTGGAAATTGAAGGAGTTGAAACCATACTCTAATGAAGAAGTCAAGCAGAAGTTTGAGGCTGCTAAGAAAGAGATGGAGAGGACATTTAAACCTTTAACTGATGCTGAGATCAAAGAGTTGACAAGAATCAAAGTAGCATCAAATGCTTATATGAATCCTGAGTCTACTGCTAAAATGGACAAAATATCAGATGTTGAGAAAGAGAAAGAGAAAGAGAATGTAGTTGCTGAGAAAAAGCCTGAACCTACTGTTGGTATAAAGAGATATGGTAGAAGAATAAAGCAGGTGGCTAGAAAGAAGAGAAGAACTCAGTCATTGGTGATGAGTGACTCAGAAAAAGAAGAAAGTGATGCGTGGTTTTGTAACCTTACAACAGGTTTTACCTCTCGAGGGATCTCAAGAGGCTTACAACCCCACCAGGCAGTGTACCTGACCGATGTAGTATAGTGTAGTGGTAAGTACGGGGGATTGATCGTTCTCCACAGGGAATAGTGTTCGTTAGGTATGAAAAACTACTCTAATAGGTCTAAAGGTTGAGGAAGATTCTTTTTGTACTTTTTATATTTTTATGAAAGCAAGTAAAATCTCGGTTTTGAAAGAGTGGGCGGAATTAGTTGCTAGTCAACTAACCCAAAAGCTACTAATTAAACTAATATGCAAGAAAAGTAAACTAGGGTTCTACAAGGGAAATGAAGCATGTCTACCTATGATATGTTACTCCTTGCTAGCTATCCAATTCTACCTATTGAATTGTCACACCTTGTTTTAATTGACGGGTTTGTATTCCTTAATACCAATCGTGGGGTGGCGTACGTACTTCCCCAACTCTATAAGCTCCTACTTCACTCCTATGTCGAGCCGGCTAAGAAGCTCCTAACATGGGATCACTAGAATTCGCTCATGCATTAAATACAACCAAATAAACCTAGTACGCATTGGTTCATGTTTCTTAAGACGTTCAAGCAAGTTACCGTATAGGAGGTTAGCCAGTTTTCTTAAGCCTAACATCGATATCACCCAATCAAACAAGAGACAATAGGAAACAAGAATTATAAACTAAACCAACTAGATCTATTGAAGTTGTCACGCCCTAATTGATGGAGATGGACACACACATCAACAAGAAATCAATAAGATCTAATTAGTTATACACAAGTTTCACACAATCATAAGTAGACACAAGGTGATTTAGCCAAGCATAATTAATGAAGAGCAATCAACAATAATCATAATTGAAGACATAACATAAGATTGAATCGATAAACAAACCATTACAAGATGTTTATGGCATGATTAGGACCCTCTAAGTTGCTGGAAAAACACCTACCTAAACCCTAGAATCGGACTTAGGGTTTAGGGCTTACAAATAATGAAGTTATGATGTTGTATTTATAGGCAGTTTGCTGTCCGAGGGGTTCTGACGGCGTCAGCCTTAACAAGTGACGCCGGCACATCCAATTTTTTACCAAATTGTAGATCTTTTCGTCCCGATCGCGTGGCCTTTTGAATCACCTAAATCCGAGTTCGTATGAGGATTTTATGGCCAAAACAGTAACAGCTACCGCGCGCGCGCAAGTTGTGACTAGATAATACGTGATGGCCTTCTTGACGCCGTCTCCCTTTAAACCTCCAAAATCCGTTCTGGCCTATCAGAAGCTGACGCCGTCAGAATATAGGCATGACGCCGTCCCTCTTTAAATTAAGCCGTGACGACCTTGATCACTCCAAAGGGTGACGCCGTCAGAATTCCCATGCAAATTTCTCTGGCTTATCATGAGTAATTTTCACATCCACCACTTTTGCCAAGCCATGACGCCGTCTGGAGTAAATCCTGACGCCGTCAAAGGTAACTTTTTAGCCGATTTTGAGACTTTGTCGTTTTCTTCACTTTTATGCTCCAAAAACGTCCAAAATGCTTCCTTTTCCAGATTTCTTCTCCAAAGTACCTAAAATGACAAAAGGAACGATTTAGGGCAATATTTGATCAAATAAATACGATTTAGGGCTTAAATGACCCCTTAAAAGCGGTACACTTTTCGCTTCATCAAATACCCTTACACTTGAGATTTGCTTGTCCTCAAGCAAATGCGCTTTTATTCTAATCAAAATACAAGTTAGGGGTCATTTAACGCTAATATAAAAGTAATTGCAACAAATAATCGTTCCACTTTAATCATAATAAGCATGGAGATTATAAACTAGCACCTCACAAGTAGTGTTTAGATACTCACATCTCTCAAGTGTCATCAAAATAAATCTCATAAATGGAAACGGATAATATCTCTCACTACCTGTCATAGCAAATAGATTACCATAGGCTTGGGAAAGGATCGAAAACCTCCTCCACTAGGCGTAAGCACCTAAGATAAACTATCAAAGAGGGCTTTTAAATGGGTTATAACGTTAGGTGTAGGGAAAAGGAAAACACGGTTTTGTTGGATAAAGGATGTTTTACTGGTGGCGAGTTAAAGATCTTGATCAATTACATGTACTATACAATGTTGCTAAGCCAAGACTCGACTCAATCTTAAGCTAATGAAAGAAAATAACAAAAACATAAAATAAACATAAAATAAAACGGGATGGTAGTCCGTATGTTTTTTTCTATTTTTCATTTTCTCATTTTTTTGTATTTTTCTTGATTTTTTTTTTTTTTTTTTTTTTTTTTTTTTTGCATACACTCTTGCCCTACCATCCAAAATAATACATCATAGGGGCGTTGCATCCCCCTTACACTTAAACTTTTACATAACTTTACAAATAACTATTCTAATGACTCGAATTAAGATAATCGAAAAACTTGGAGTACTTTTAAAATATTTAGCACATATGGGGGTAATGAATGATGTTCTTCCCCATTACTCCATTACACTAGTACTTTACCCATGAGTCCCAATCTTCCCAAAACAATATGTACAAGGATATGACTCGACTTAGCAACCATGTAATCAATTAGATAATTAACTTGGGTTTAAACAAATGTTGTAACAATAATGCACTAAAAATGAGTGCATACAAGGTAGGCTAAGGCGATTTGGGTGTACATTTTAGTGGGGTGTAACAAATTCTTCCTTTAAGTAAAATGCTTAAAGGTCGAAACGAAAAGATAGGCTCTGAGGGGTGTACTAGGGGTATCGTGTACTAAAAATGAGTACAACGCAAAGGGTGTGGGAGAATTACTTGACCAATGTAGCCAAAGTAATTATAACAAAAACACAGGTGTAAAACAATGGGTTAATCCTAATGCCTCTTATCATGTAGTAAATCTAACTACACGAATGTAGTCTCACTTGTGGCTTCGGAATGGTCCTAACGCAAGTTCTAGAATCTAAGTGCTACCGGTACACACATCATAGCAAAATGCTTTTCCTACCAATTCTAGGGGCGAACCTCACATATTTGGGGGTGGAAAATTTTTTAGTGGTACGGTTTTTGTGCTAGTCATATAACTCCTATCCGTGAGACGCTCATTAAGATCAAAGTTTCACTCCTATATGTTGTAAAAAATTTTAAATTTGGCACTAAAATTGCCCTAACAGGTATTTATCTCAGTTTTATTACACATCTACTATTAAGCAAACAAAAATCAAGCGCAATTGTATTCTCAAAAATCGTACTTTCACCTCCCCCTTACACTTAAGATGAACATTGTCCCCAATGTTCAAATAACAAGATGTAAAAGCATAAAGTAAAAGAATGAAATCAAATACTCCCCTGATTCGCTCGGTGGATAATGAAATTACACGGTTAGATCTTCCTCCAAAGTAATGTTGAAGCTCCATGACTAATGCATCGCCAAAAGCTTGATTCAAAACATTTCCTTGTCCAAAATAACCTGTTAAACCTGAGAAAACAAACACGAAAACCTGCATAACAACGGCGGGATAAATCTATATATAAGGATATAATGCTTGTGGAATGATAATTTTGCAGATTCCTGGAGATTATAAGTTGGAGATTTTAATAAAAACTTTTTATGAAAACAAAACTTTCAAAAATTTCTGGAAATTAAATCTGACGCCGTCAGGTTATAAACCATGACGCCGTCAGAAATGACCTGACAAAAATTCTCATTTTAAGTTTCCGGAAAATTTCTGGAAAAACCTTTACCTTACTTCCTGGAAATCCTGCAAAACATCATTATGACTCGATACAAGCATTTGACTCAAACGAATACGAATATGTATGTTAATTTATTATTATTACGATTCATGTTCATTTGTGTTCTAATAAACCGATTTAGATTTCCCTTACACTTATCTTTTGCAAAATACCTTTATATGTAGTTAAGACGAAGTTAAAAACAAGATAAAGCATTTTCACAATTTACTTTTGAACATGAATCAATAATAATAAAAATTAAACATACACACGGAAACAAATAAAATCAAACAAACAAATAAATAAACACACAAAGCAAATAAAGCTTGGGTTGCCTCCCAATAAGCGCTTGTTTTTGTTCGAGTCACGAGCCTGACTCTACCCTTATTTAACAAAAATAGGGGAGGTTTTCCCTACACTTAGGATTAAGTGCGGGTGAAAGTAGCGATACACACCCTTAGGGTGTGAATATGCCACGTGAGGTGAAGGGGGTGAGTGAATGGCTTCCTTCATCCTAAAACTACCCGGATAATATTGGTTGATGGGTGGGTTGGTTCCTCTTTTTTCTCCTAGATGTAAATCTAAGGATGAAAAGTTGTGTAAAGGTTGAGGTTCCAATTCATCAACACTAGGAAATTCCCTAGAACTATGAGTAAGGTCATCACCAAAAGTGTGCAAACCTATATCCTCTAGTTGTGCTTGGTCCAAGGGTTCTACCTCCATCGGGATTCCTAAAGTCTCTTCTACTTCTTCCGGGTAAGTCACGGGCGGTGTGGGTGCCTCAAATGATGGTTGAGTATTTTGTGGGCTTATGGTGTTTACCTCATTATTCCAAGTGTCAAGATCACCTATATCCTCGTCAATTGTTTTCTTAGGTAGTGATAATAACAAACCTAGTGCTTCATCCAACTTATGATTTATTGATACGGCTCTATCCACAATTCCTTGGCAAACTAGGTCGCTTTTCCTATTAGCCTCACTAAAACAAGATCCTAAACATGGAGGTTGTTCATAAGAATCTATCCTAGGTGAAGGCTCATATGATTCATAAGTGTCTCTAAATGAGGTATTTTGAACTTCTTGGTGTTCTAGCCACTCAACCATATCTTGCAATCTTAGAAATTTAAGTGAAAAGTCCATTTGAAGCAAATTACAAACAAAATCACAAAGAAAAGATAGACTACGAGAAATCTACAAAATAAAAAGAAAATATCTCACTTGATAGGAATCTTGTGAGTAGACCTAATAAAAATAAAATTTCAACCTAAGCAATAACTATTCCCCGGCAGCGGCGCCAAAAACTTGATGCGTGGTTTTGTAACCTTACAACAGGTTTTACCTCTCGAGGGATCTCAAGAGGCTTACAACCCCACCAGGCAGTGTACCTGACCGATGTAGTATAGTGTAGTGGTAAGTACGGGGGATTGATCGTTCTCCACAGGGAATAGTGTTCGTTAGGTATGAAAAACTACTCTAATAGGTCTAAAGGTTGAGGAAGATTCTTTTTGTACTTTTTATATTTTTATGAAAGCAAGTAAAATCTCGGTTTTGAAAGAGTGGGCGGAATTAGTTGCTAGTCAACTAACCCAAAAGCTACTAATTAAACTAATATGCAAGAAAAGTAAACTAGGGTTCTACAAGGGAAATGAAGCATGTCTACCTATGATATGTTACTCCTTGCTAGCTATCCAATTCTACCTATTGAATTGTCACACCTTGTTTTAATTGACGGGTTGTATTCCTTAATACCAATCGTGGGGTGGCGTACGTACTTCCCCAACTCTATAAGCTCCTACTTCACTCCTATGTCGAGCCGGCTAAGAAGCTCCTAACATGGGATCACTAGAATTCGCTCATGCATTAAATACAACCAAATAAACCTAGTACGCATTGGTTCATGTTTCTTAAGACGTTCAAGCAAGTTACCGTATAGGAGGTTAGCCAGTTTTCTTAAGCCTAACATCGATATCACCCAATCAAACAAGAGACAATAGGAAACAAGAATTATAAACTAAACCAACTAGATCTATTGAAGTTGTCACGCCCTAATTGATGGAGATGGACACACACATCAACAAGAAATCAATAAGATCTAATTAGTTATACACAAGTTTCACACAATCATAAGTAGACACAAGGTGATTTAGCCAAGCATAATTAATGAAGAGCAATCAACAATAATCATAATTGAAGACATAACATAAGATTGAATCGATAAACAAACCATTACAAGATGTTTATGGCATGATTAGGACCCTCTAAGTTGCTGGAAAAAACACCTACCTAAACCCTAGAATCGGACTTAGGGTTTAGGGCTTACAAATAATGAAGTTATGATGTTGTATTTATAGGCAGTTTGCTGTCCGAGGGGTTCTGACGGCGTCAGCCTTAACAAGTGACGCCGTCACATCCAATTTTTTACCAAATTGTAGATCTTTTCGTCCCGATCGCGTGGCCTTTTGAATCACCTAAATCCGAGTTCGTATGAGGATTTTATGGCCAAAACAGTAACAGCTACCGCGCGCGCAAGTTGTGACTAGATAATACGTGATGGCCTTCTTGACGCCGTCTCCCTTTAAACCTCCAAAATCCGTTCTGGCCTATCAGAAGCTGACGCCGTCAGAATATAGGCATGACGCCGTCCCTCTTTAAATTAAGCCGTGACGACCTTGATCACTCCAAAGGGTGACGCCGTCAGAATTCCCATGCAAATTTCTCTGGCTTATCATGAGTAATTTTCACATCCACCACTTTTGCCAAGCCATGACGCCGTCTGGAGTAAATCCTGACGCCGTCAAAGGTAACTTTTTAGCCGATTTTGAGACTTTGTCGTTTTCTTCACTTTTATGCTCCAAAAACGTCCAAAATGCTTCCTTTTCCAGATTTCTTCTCCAAAGTACCTAAAATGACAAAAGGAACGATTTAGGGCAATATTTGATCAAATAAATACGATTTAGGGCTTAAATGACCCCTTAAAAGCGGTACACTTTTCGCTTCATCAGTGACTCAGAAAAAGAAGAAAGTGATGAGCATCATCTTGAAGAGGTGACTGCTGATGATATGAAAAGAACAATGGATCTCACAGCTCATGTACCACAAAAGGAACCAGAGATAGTAAATGCAGTTCCTTTAGATACCAAGTATTCAATCATATCTTATTCACATACAGTCAGGGATGGAAGTGAAGCTTACTGGGAGGTTAAAAGGTCTAATAATCTGTATTATGGATTTGTTAGATTTTCTCAGATGCTACATTTTATGGATAGAGATGATGTGATGCAGATGTGGAGGTTGTATAAAGAAAAATATAGTGATCTGAGACCAGAGGTGATATATGAAAGAGTTCACTATTACTTTTTGAAGAACATGTTTGAGCCTGATGAGAGAGATCTTGAATGGAGAGATTTGTTGAACTCCAGAGTTGATAGGTGGTATTTGTATCAATCTTGTGGAGTACATGAATTGGTTTGTAAGGGTGTTAAGGTCTACATGCTTATAGAGAAGGACTACCCTTTGAATAACAATACAGCAGTGATTACTCAGATGTTAAAGCCTGGAATGTTGACATTGCAAAATAGTTTCTTTTCAGATGATCAGGCTTATAAACTGATAAGAAAATATGAGAAGATTCTTGAATCAAAGACATCAAAACAGTAAAGTGTTTGGAAGCATCCTCCTGGTGATTAGCTGGGTTTAAAAGAAACTTGATGATTTTTGAAGAAAAATATCAAGTTTAGGGGAGGATTGTTGGGTCTAAAGATTCTGCTGATTCGAGAAATACACTAAGTATAACTATGTTGATCAGTTAAGTAACTCTGCTGATTAGTACAATGACTCTGCTGTTTGTGACTCTGCTGGTATGGAAGAATAAGCAAAGTGTAACTCTGCTGCTAGCCCACGAAGACTCTGCTGCTAGACTAGTTACTCTGCTGCTTATTAGATATGTATAGTATGTTAAGGATAAGTATAGAAAAGATACGTAAAGATATTTTTCTTGTATAGAAAGTCTTGTAAACCGACTAGGACTCCTTACGCTATAAAAGGAGGATCTAGGGTTAGGTTAGATATACGTATCATTATTGTTTTACACTTCAAGGTTTCTTGTAACCCTATTGCTATCGAGCAATCATATTAATATATTGAAGTGTTGTTTGAGAATTCGTGTTGTGTTTAATTCTTCTTAAGATCAAATATTAAGTTCCGCATAATATTTGATATACAACTCAAGATCAGTTTCTATACCGATTGCCTTAGATTTATCTAAAGTAATTAATAAGATCGTGAAGCTCAACTGGGATCAACACCACCACAAGGACCCTTTTGACATTTGAAGCAAATCTTGAAGTCTCATATCACTAAGGATGTTTATGTGCTTTCTTGTTGTTTATTTTGCTTCTATGATGTAGTCATACCTATGTATGACATTTGTATTATTTTTTTGAATGGGCTTTCATATGGGTTGTTTCCCTTTTATTTTTATGCTTGACTACTTAGTCATTCATTTCGTAGTTAGATATTTGTCATAAGTGGCACATGTTAGATCTTCTATATTTGTTATCTAACCTTGTTTTGTAGCACAAATCATTGCTCAATTCCTTGGTGTTCTCCAAATGAGGGGGAGTATACATCAAGGGGTGGCCTTTGCAACCTTTTTGCTTCGACAAAAATGGGGAGAAATGGGAGTAAATTCATTAAAAACTTGTTAAAACTAATTTTAACTTAAAATGAGTTTATGTTTTGTCATCATCGAAAGGGGGAGATTGTTGATGCAAATAATTTTCTAAAAACGTTATTTCTATCTTTCGATTACTTCACGTTTTGAGGATGGCAAAATGTGAAATCACGTTACGTTAAAATTAACGTAAACAAGTTTTTAATCGGAAGATCTCGTTTCTACGCAAATTACTCTAGAACAAATTTAGAACTTGACTAATGATCAAAGAAGTAAATTTGGTTTTATGACTTCACATTTTAATGTGACAAAACATTTTTTCAAAAATATACCTTACAAATTATTTTTGAATAATAAAGAAATGTTTTAATGGAAAAATAAGTTTAAAATACATAACAGCTATTTCCCCCCCCCCCCAAATCAGCTCCAAACTTCCCCAAATAAGTTTTCACCAGAAAAGACAAAATTTGGAGCGTCTATGTCTGGCATGGCTCCACGGTTCCACTAAATTTAGTGGAGCTGTAGGTGATTTAGTGGAGTCGTCCATCTCAAACGGTCAGATTTTTGTTGCCTACAAATACCAGCCCTATTCATAATTTTTAGGCACCCTTTCACACATAGAAACTTATGAGTTTAAATCCCTCACACGATTTTCCTTTCTTGGTCATTTAGTTTAGTTTTTCTTTTGTTCAAGAGTGATCCAATCATCCAACTTAGTGATCTTCTTCATTCCTCTTCAATAGCAAGAGAAGAACACAAAGTATCCAAGTTGATACAAGGTGTTGTCATTCCTCTTCAAGTGCAAGAGAAGAACTCAAAGTATCCAAGAAGATACAAGAGTTATAGTTGTTAGGTTATTTGTAACATTTGTTACATCCTTGTTGTCTCATAGCATACATCAAGATTATTTTTCTTTTGTGAGAGTGTAAGTGAAGATCATAGTGATCTTATAGAGATAGTGAATATCTCTTGAAGCCATTGGGCTTGTGTGATTGATCAAGAAGATCAAGGGTCATTAGGATAGAGTTAGTCAAGTGAGTGTTGATCATGAGATCTTGGTGATCTCTTGAAGCCATTGGGCTTGTGTGACTGATCAATAAGATCAAGGGTCATTAGGATAGAGTTAGTCAGGTGAGTGTTGATCATTGTGATCGTGTCGAGATCTTGGTCATCTCTTGAAGCCATTAGGCTTGAGTGATTGATCGGGTGGATCGTGGTAAATTGGTGCTATCTATGATTAGCACTCAACATCTAGCTTAGTGTTGGAAATAGGATAAGCAACGTGTACGGTTTTCTCCGCCTTAAGGGAGGTTGTTGACATAGTGCTTGAACTCTCGAGTGTGGTACTCGGGAGTGGAGTAGGGCAAAGAAGAGCTTCGTAGCCAAACCACTATAAATCCTTTTGTCCCGGTTTGATCTTTCCAACTCTACTCTTTACTTTCATTACTTAGTATTAGTTAGTTTAGTGTGTAGTTCATATTGGTGTTGATTGATTACACATAAAGCTCGAATCAAAGTTTCCAATAGCAAAGCTTTTTAAGAAGATTTTAAAAGAACTTAAAAACCGGTAAAACTATTCAACCCCCCCTAGTTTTCCACAGAGAGTAATAAAATCAAAACACAAAAGTAAATTTTATGAGAAGTACACAAGTAAATATCATGTTCATACTCACAATTGTTTATTTAATCTGCTCCCAAAAAAAAATGTTCCGTTAAATTACTTGAAGATACAAAATAAATATAGTACAAAAGTGTTAATAATAACATATTCTTACCACTTCCCAACATGCTCTTACATTCTTCCTCATAAACATCCCTTCGTTCCCCATAAAACAAAATTACTTATTTCTTCATCTGCTCATCGTGTTTCTTCAATACTTATAAAGCAACAATGAGTTCGGGTGATAGAAGGTACGGTAGCAACAACAAATCAAACAATCATTGTTTTTATTCTCCATGACTCGTCACCGGAATTTGTCGGTTCGCCGGAAAAGAAAAACACATCCCCGATGGTTTCCATGAAAGGTCTTCAATTTCAAATGAGGAATCACAGATTTGGAATTGGAGAAGATTTGATAAAGCCTATAATTTTTTTCTTCTTGAACATCGTGTCTCTATTTTGATGTGGAAACTAACAGATGAAAAAGAAGATAAGATTACAATGATACCTCCTTTTGCCATCAAAGTTTTACATTATTATAAGTTTGCCACTCTTTTGTTAAGAGCCTTTGATTAACTTTCTTTTAGATCTAACGGATGAAAATACTTTTTATACTTTGTAGAAATCAACCACTTTTTAATTGATCGCGTAGCTTGCTTCACATATAATATTGGTCATTTTTTGCTATAATAGTTAACTGAGCATATGTTTCATTATAATATGTGGGCATTTGACACAAGTAATTGATATGTTTCATTATAATATGTGGGTATTTGACACAATTAACTCATGTGGTTCATAAGAATAAACGACCAAAGATTGAAAAAGGCAAAGAAACCAAAAGTTATGACAGTGATGATACAATCTAGATGACAGAAGATGAAGTAAAGGAAGCATTTGACAGCGTTGCATCTAGCATTGTAAAATAACGATAGCGACTTTGATTATAGTTAGTTCTAACTTCTTAGCTGTTGCAAGTTCTTTTCATGGTTATAAGGTTGCTTTGTATTATCTGCAAATAGGAAAGTTGTTCTTTTGGTCCTGTATGTTTGACATTTTTTTGTTAAATGTCGCAATTGTTACTAGTTAGGACCGGGCTGCAATAAATTAAACAAGTGGCCCGTGTACTTTTCAACAACTTTGTTTTAGTGGATTTGATACATTGAATTTGATTTGAGAACCATGTAACTGATGCGGGTAACATGATTCACATTACCATGTTTTTAATCCTTTGTGCCATCTTTGTTAAGTTACCAACAATTGTTTGATTTAAATAGAATATGTAGTTTAGGATATTTTATACATGACTTTGTTTGATTTAGGTGTTTTCTTTGATTATAGGAATGGGTGACCCAAGTGAAAAACTAAATTTTACCGCGGAACAGTTGAAGTTTTTTTTCGAGACATGTATCGATGAGGTCAATAGGTTAGGTCCTAATGGCGGTAGTTTACACGTGGACTCTTGGAATATGTTAAATTAATGACTCAAATGTTTTGTTAATGTTCGAATGTGTTTATGTTTTGTAAGAATGAAACTGCTTTACATTTTACAACATTCAGACGTTTAAAAAAGAAAAAAAAAAAAAAAAAAAAAAACTCTTATTGTATTTTGATTCAGACATTTACGCCTCAGATGTGCGGTTCAGATTCAGAGCCTTTGAATAAAAAAACAGCACCTAAGCACTTTTGATACATACGTCTGGTATAACTGCCTTTAACTGATGAAATGAAACACTTGCAGAAGCCAAACTCAGTGCGGACAGTCTGGAACAATCACAATGAAATAACTGCACTTAATATATGAAAATAACCACTTGTAGTAGCCAAATGCAGTGCAGACAGTACATGAAGAATTGCACCAAACTGATCCCAGGTATCGCAGCAGACATAAAGAATCTAGCAATAACATAACCATATTACATCAAACTCTTTCAACACACAGACTTGTTGACCCAACTGTAAATTCAGCAGCACCTGAAGACTCGAGCAGAAACATAATTAATTGCCTCACGAGCTACTGTTGAGCTGTCACAATGTTGACACAACTCTTATTAGGATCTCTTAACCACTCTTGCCAACACCACGAACCATTTTTAGACCGACGCGGAATATAGTGAAAGCTTTTCAATTGAATATCTTGAACTATCTTGTTTACGCTTGTAACCTTATTGTTGAAAACTCGATTATTACGTTCTTTCCAAATGAAATACCCGGTTACCCATATCACCACTTGCCACCACTTTCTGTTCTCATTTGATTGTGAACGAAACCCATTATGTCTAAAGAGATCTCCTATTGTAAATACATCTACATTCCCACCCTTCCACCAATCAAAGATTTTGACCCATATACTCCATGCCATGTTGCATAATAACAAGGAATGGTTAATTGTTTCTATGTTATCGTCACAACAGGGGCATAGGAGTGTATGTAGGTCGATGCCTCTTTTGTTTAACTCGGTACGAACCGGAAGCCTATGTGAGTAATCCTTGATTTTTTATCATCTTCAGTTTGTTCTATTTTCTGTTGGTAATTCAAAAGACGAAACAAACAAACAACAAATTCGAACAAACGAAGCGGAAGCTTTATTCAAATTATCAAGCCAAATTCAAAGGTACCAACACAAAAACCAATTCAAAAGGTACCAAACTAATATTCAAAAGAGTAAATTGCAAAAATCGTCCTTGTGGTTTGGTCAAATTGCACGTTTCATCCTTGTGGTTCATTAAGTGCAAAGATCGTCCTTATTTTGCACTGTTACGTGCATTTTTGGTCCTCCATCATTGTAAAATTCGTCCTTGTAGTTTGCCAAATTTCATTGTTGAAGGACCAAAAGTGCATGTAACAGTGCAAAATAAGGACGATCTTTGCACTTAATGAACCACAAGGACGAAACATGCAATTTGGCCAAACCACAGGGACGATTTTTACAATTTACTCTATTCAAAAGGTCCAAAGAAAACTAATGTCATTGGCTTCTATTTATAGGCAACTAATGACCTATACTTACGAAATCCTAAACCAAATCAAATTAGAAACATACAAAAAAACTAGTATCTATCCAAAGACAAATTTACGAAACAAACCCAAAAGTTTAAGTCACTTTCTAACAATCTCCACCGTGACTTTAACTCCGCTCGAAACTTCAAACCAAACAAATCTTTCGTCTTCAAATTCAAATTTCCAAATTCCAAATTCCAAACGCTAGAGATACTAGCCTAATTCAAAATGAACGATTGATTCCCAAAAAAAGATCCAAAACAAAACGAACAAATACAAACGCCGATGATTACAATCCAAAATCGATTTTGAAAATTATAATCTAAAGATCGATCCGAACAAACCCAAAACAATTTTTTTCTCTTTTTCTTTTTCTGCATGGCTAAACAAACCTAGCTCCGATACCACTTGTTGGTAATTCAAAAGACGAAACAAACAAACAACAAATTCAAACAAATGAAGCAGAAGCTTTATTCAAATTATCAAACCAAATACAAACCAAATTCAAAGGTACCAACACAAAAACTAATTCGAAAAGATACCAAACTAATATTCAAAAGGTACCAAACTAATATTCAAAAGGTACAAAGAAAACTAATATAATTGGCCTCTATTTATAGGCAACCAATAACCGAAACTTACCAACTAATAAACCGACTCAAATTAGAAAACATACCAAAAAACTAATATCTATCCAATGACAAATTTACGAAACAAACCCAATAGTTTAAGTCATTTTCTAACATTTTCTTTAAAGTTTATATTATGGAGCACAAACATAAAAAATAAAATATAGGGAGAATTGCATATATATCCCTCCCAAAGTGAATAATTACATATATATATCATTTGTACAAGTTTTTGATGCACATAATACAATGGTTTTTATGCACATAATACAATGGTTTTTATGCATACTTTGGATATATATGCAATTATGCATTTTCGGAAGGATATATATGCAAAAGCCCTTAGGGAGAATTGCATATATATCCCTCCCAAAGTGAATAATTACATATATATCATTTGTACAAGTTTTTTATGCACATAATACAATGATTTTTATGCATGCTTTGGATATATATGCAATTATGCATTTTCGGAAGGATATAATATGGTAAAATGGTAATAGTGCAATTCATCAAATTAAATAAGATTTCATAAAATAACTTTTATAAACATGTCAAAGTATATATATATTACAAAAGCCGTAGATGGATGAACAGTATCAACAGTAAAGGAACAGTAGCAGGCCAAGTGAACAGTACCGCCCGTGCTACAGTACTGGGCCATGAACAGTACTGTAGCTACAGTACAATTTTTTTTTTTTTTTTTTTTTTTTTCTTAAGAAACTTGAATCAAAAAATCCCGCCGCAACGCGCGGGTGCACCACCTCGTTTAAACACATATATGGTACGGTATAGAATGGTATTAGAGCAATACATTCAAGTTTCATTCATCAAAATAACGATTTAGCAGGATAAACAACACAGAGTGATACATATACGTGGTCAATTCACGAGCCACATGATGCCCAAAGTCTAATACATAAATCGTCAATCTATAATTTTTAGGGTGAAAGCTGAAAACACGCAATATACTTATTCAAAAAACACGATGTACGCAACAAACTTTCAAAATTACCATTGTACGCAATTTACTTTCAAATTTGGTGCAATGTACGCAATATGACCGGTAACCAGCAGGTTACCAGGTTTCAAACTTTGAAAATTGACAGGAATGGTCCCTGTGGCTTGCGTTGACTTTCACCGGTCATCCCTTGACTTTTTTATCACTTAGAAAAGTTACAGTAATGGTCCTTATGGTCCATGTGGCTTCCATTTTTGTCCATTTTTTTACGTTTTCGTCCGTTTTTATACGTTTTCGTTTATTTTTATACATTTTCATTCGTTTTTATCCGTTTTCGTCCGTTTTTATAAGTTTTCGTCCGTTTTTTTTAATGTTTTCGTTCGTTTTTATACATCATCATCCATTTTTTAACGTTTTCGTCCGTTTTTTTACGTTTTCGTCCGTTTTTATACGTTTTCGTTCGTTTCTATACATCTCCATCCGTTTTTTAACGTTTTCGTCCGTTTTTTTTACGTTTTCGTCCGTTTTGATACGTTTTCGTTCATTTTTATACATTTTCATCCGTTTTTATCCGTTTTCGTCCGTTTTTACACGTTTTCGTCCATTTTTTTATGTTTTTGTTCGTTTTTATACGTTTTCGTTCATTTTTATACATTTTTATCCGTTTTCGTCCGTAATTACACCTTTTCGTCCGTTTTTGAACGTTTTTATACGTTTTCATCCATTTTTTTAATTTTTCGTCCGTTTTTGATACGTTTTCGTTCATTTTTATACATTTTCATCCGTTTTTATCTGTTTTCGTCCGTTTTTTTATGTTTTCGTCCGTTTTTATACGTTTTCGTTCGTTTTTATACATTTTTATCCGTTTTCGTCCGTAATTACACCTTTTCGTCCGTTTATGAACGTTTTTATACGTTTTCATCCATTTTTTTAATTTTTCGTCCGTTTTTAGTCGTTTTCAACCGTTTTTCTTACGTTTTCATACGGTTTTGTCCGTTTTTATACGTTTTCGTCCGTTTTTCACAAGTTTCATACGTTTTTGTCCGATTTTATACGTTTTCGTCCGTTTTAGTCATTTTCATCCGTTTTTCATACGTTTTCATACGGTTTCATCTGTTTTTAAACGTTTTCGTCCGTTTCTAACGTTTTTGTCCAATTTTCTTACGGTTTTGTCCGTTTTCGTCCGGTTTTCTTAATTACGAAAAAGAATTAAAAAATTAAAAAATTAAAAACAAATTAAAAAATTTAAAAAAAAATTAGAAATTAAAAGAAAATTAAAAAGAAATTAAAAAATTAAAAATTTTAAAAAATTTTAAAAATTAAAAAAATTTAAAAAAATTTTAAAAATTAAAAAATTCCTTTTTTTTCAAATTTTTTTTTCCGAATTAATTTTTTTTTTCCGAAAATATTTTTGAAAATTTTTGCAAAAAAATTATTTTTGAAAATATTAAAAAATTATAAAAAAAAATTTTGCGAAAAAAAAGTTATAAAAAAAATTTTGAATTTTTTTCCCAAAATTTTTTTTTTTGAAAATTTTTCTATAACTTTTTTTTCAAAAAAAAAAAATATTTTCGGAAAAAATAATTTTGAAAAAAAAAATATTTTCGGAAAAAAAATTAAAAAAAAAAAGGATTTTCGGAAAAAAAATATATATTTTTTTTAATTCGGAAAAAAAAAAATTTGAAAAAAAAATGGACAAAACTGTATGAAACGTAAGAAAAACGGACGAAAACGTATAAAAACGGACGAAAACGGATAAAAACGGATGACAATGTATAAAAACGAACGAAAACGTATAAAAACGGACGAAAACATAAAAAAACCGGATGAAAACGTTAAAAAAAGGATGATGATGATGTATAAAAACGAACGAAAACGTATAAAAACGGACGAAAAATTAAAAAAATGGATGAAAACGTATAAAAAATGTTCAAAAACGGACAAAAAGGTGTAATTACGGACGAAAACGGATAAAAATGTATAAAAACGAACGAAAACGTATAAAAACATAAAAAAACGGACGAAAACGTGTAAAAACGGACGAAAACGGATAAAAACGGATGAAAATGTATAAAAATGAACGAAAACGTATCAAAACGTAAAAAAACGGACGAAAACGTTAAAAAACGGATGAAGATGTATAGAAACGAACGAAAACGTATAAAAACGGACGAAAACGTAAAAAAACGGACGAAAACGTTAAAAAATGGATGATGATGTATAAAAACGAACGAAAACATAAAAAAAAAAAAGGGACGAAAACGTATAAAAACGGACGAAAACGGATAAAAAACGAATGAAAATGTATAAAAATGAACGAAAACGTATAAAAACGGACGAAAACGTAAAAAAATGGACAAAAATGGAAGCCACATGGACCATAAGGACCATTACTGTAACTTTTCTAATTGATAAAAAAGTCAAGGGATGACCGGTGAAAGTCAACGCAAGCCACAGGGACCATTCCTGTCAATTTTCAAAGTTTGAAACCTGGTAACCTGCTGGTTACCGGTCATATTGCGTACATTGCACCAAATTTGAAAGTAAATTGCGTACAATGGTAATTTTGAAAGTTTGTTGCGTACATCTTTTTTTTTTAATAAGTATATTGCGTGTTTTCAGCTTTCACCCTATAATTTTTATTGGTGCATTAGTTATAATTCCCTCATCAAAAGGATTTTGTAAATTTTACTTTGTTGGGCAAAGTCTGAAAGTAACCGAGGGCCTATATTCTTTCCTAATTTTTAATTGAAAATTTGACTTAAACTTTTGGTAAGATCGGATTGTTGGACGATCATATACGCCACGATCTTACTTGCGCTGTGCACGATCCCACCGTTATGTGCTTATGGGATCATAAGGTATTACATCTTAACAGCAATGGTAAGAATAACATGCTTGAAGACCAAAGTATGTCAACATAAATTAAAACAGTGAAGTTATATATACGTACTTAGCAAATTAATTAATGTTTTTTGCTTTCCAATTAAGCTTATAAATTCTAATATTTCACTCCTTCTTTATGTTTTAAGTAGCCCTGTTTCTGATTTCCTCAAATTCCATGTAAAAACTGCTACTTAAGCAGGTTGTTTCTAAAGTTATAGTTTTAACATGGGCCGTGAGTGTTTGCAGCAAATGGGGCTAGTATGAAGGGCAATAGTTGGTGTACTGGAAATTGTATTCCCAACCGCAGGTAGATGCATTTTTAATTTGGCCAACAAGCTTTGTAAAGTAGCAATATCATGAGAAGTTAAACAACCAGTGGACGAAGTATTATTACTTGGACGTGCATTAGTAGTCAAACCATGAATCCCATTGTGTACAAATTTGAAATTCGCTCCAAACCGACACGTGCCCTTATTAAAATTAAAGCCAGGTTTATGTACCTTTTCCGTAGAAGTAGTAGAGCGACGGTTAGTACCACCATTGTTGGCCAACAATACCATAGGCGAAGACGAGGTAGAGTTTACATATGTAGCCTGAGCTCGGGACTTCAAACACATCTCCGCCGTTGTGAGCATGGAACGAACGATTTTGAGATCCAGGAATGGTTTACGATGAATAATAATGTCGGAGACATGTTGATATGTATCCGGTAACCCATCAAGTGCGATGTTAACCACATCATCGTTGGTAATAGGAGACCCAAGACTTGATAACACGGTTGCAATGGACTCGATCTTACGAAAGTATGCATCGATGCTCAAATCTCCAAGCTTCATAGAACGCAACTCCGATTTCAAGGCAATGGAACGTGACCGCTTGTTGTCATTAAAAATCAAGGCAAGAATGTCCCAAGCTTCTTTGGCCGTTTTAGGGTTTTCAACGACAAGCCGTGGTTGAAGGGTTTTGGATAAGGTAGTAAAGATCCATGTTAGAATGATGGAATCAATGTTGAGCCATTCAACAGTCGGGGGAGGCTTGGTGCTGGCAGTAGCGTCATGTGAGGAAGCATCGACAAGACGGTCCATGAAGTTGTAACCGCGCGCGACATAGATTCTGAAAAAAATATATACGTCCATGATGGGTCGTTCATCTCATCCACATCCAAAAGGACAGGGACAAGAGTTGTGAGATTGTTGATTGTCAAAAGCTTATCCGACAATAAGATGACAGGTTGTGCAGCGTCGCCTGTCATCGTTAAGGTTTAGGGTTCGGTGTAGTAATGAAGAAGAAAATTGATGAGACAGTAACAAGTTAGGGTTCAGTGTAGTAACAGGTTAGGTGTAGGGTTTAAGAAGTAAACGAGAATTTGAGAGATGAATGTAGAAAAAACAATATTCAGAAAGAAGGAGATCACAAAAACGTTGACTGGTGATCAACACAACACCAACGATCAACAGTAAAGCAAATATAAAGCAAGACGACTGGTTATTTATGAAACCAACGATCGCCTTATGATCCGTGTGTAAGTATATATATAAATATAGTATCGGATGCACCTGATACACGAGATTCAACAAGTCAATCCTTTAGGAAAAAGACCAACTTGTAAAACCCGTGAATGTAATGTGTGTGATACCGGGCAAGTGATCACCCGGGTCGTTTCCCAACGAGGTGTGAATAGAAGATATCGTGTAAGGTTCGGAATTAGAGTGCTTGATGATTGGAATGAGATTTTGGTGTTTGATTAAATATCCTACAACTACGGGAAGCATAGATAGGCTAAGGAAAACTTAAACATATACATCTACAAAGCAGAATTAAGCACAAACTAATTAAACTAGAAAACGCGAATCGGGAAATCTAAACACGAGCATAAACGTCAAATCTAAGAAATACTCACTCTACGGGTGCCAAATTATTTTTCCTAGGTCCTAGATGACAAAAGAAAATTTTTTAACAAAAGAATTTTATTTTTTTGACTTTTCTATTTTTTATTACGAATTAAAAACTATTTAAACTAAATTAATTTTGGAAAAATACTAAATGAACAGTAAAAATTATGAAAAATTAACAGAAATTAAATTACACTAAAACTAATCTATGAAAAGTTTGAAAACTGAAAAAGCCAATGAAATAAGCAGTAAAACAGTTTAAGCTATAAGGGGTTGAGATTAGTTTAAAAATAAAAAAAAGGAAATACTACACCAAGCAGAACTTGGTGCGTATGGTAAGGGTGTTGTGTGTTTGAACTGAAGGTCCCAGGTTCGAACCTCACTCACACCCATTTTTTTTTTTTTTTTTTTTTTATTTTTTTTTTTTTTTTTGGAAACTAATTAAATAAGTGAAATAAGCTAATTTTGAAACTGATAAACTTTTTGAAAACCAAGAAATAAGCTCGGAACAGCTTATGTGTGACTGATCAGTTTTAAAAAAAGGCAATGGGAAATAAACTTACAAGGGCAAATTAACTAATAAGCTAATCTAAAAGCTAGGAATCATAAAACAAGCTACAATCTATCTGAAGGCTAAAATCAAAGTTACCACAAGTCACAAAAACCAGAAATAAGCATTGATAAGCTCTAATAAGCCAAAAACAAATAAATGGTTTGCTGATCTAGTGTAAGTGCAGGGGACTAAGGGCAATTTTAAGCTAATGAAAAGCAGTCAAGGAAAATTCTAAAAAATCAAACAAAAATAACACAAGCTAGAAAAGCCAGCTGAGATTATCTATGCAAATTTTCAACTGCTAAAAACTACTACTGAGAGAATTATAAATCATCAAAAACTGCTGAAAATGGAAAAATCAAAAGTGTTCAGTCTGCTATGTGCAGACAAGGCCTAACTGTCATAAACCAAAAGGAATTAACCAGGCTTCTAAATTTCAACCAAATGTTCTTAACTAAGCAAGAGAATGCCTAATGCACAAGTGCATAAACAACTTCTTTTAATTTGAGCTTATTGAGATAAGCTCAGACCTCCCAAGTGACTCAAAAGCTCAAAAGGGTATGATTTTATGAAAAACAGACCAAAAGGCTTTTACAAGAGTTTGAACAACTCTTTCTAATCAAGACTAAAACTGAGAAAAATGCAAGTGAACAGTGATAAACAAATTTGACCCACTTTGGGTCTTATCCCAAACTCACCTTAATGAAACTGATTTTGAATTTTTTGACTAAAACAGATCAAAAGGGCTAAGGTTCTTGACGCACTAGTGCATAACTAACTGAGATGTACCCAAATAAGCTAAAATTAAGACTAGATAAGCTCTAGATAAGCAATAACTTATTAAGCTGATTTTAGGCTTTTTCCAAATTTTAGAGAAAACTGAAACTAGAACTATAGGAACTTAGATAAAGCAACACTGGGCAATAACAAACATACAAGTAACTAAAGACAAGCAAACAAGCATAAATTAAACAATAAGCAATAAACAGTAAACGTTGACTATGTTGACCAAATAAGAAAACTTGAAATTAAGGATTGAGTTACAATACTGGAAAAGAAAATACAATAAGCTAAAAGAAATAAAAGTACCTTAAAATAAAATAGCTAAAAATAAACCTTAAAACTGCCTAATTAAGCTAAACTAATCTAAGTCTAATCCAACCCATGTGCCAATGAACAGTGGCACCCAATTTTTACCCGTTTTGACCCATTAGCCAAACAGCCCTTAAGGGTGACTGTTTAGAGTTTTTGACTGCTAAGGACCTAACTAAGCCATGAAACTAACTTACTAAGTATAAACTAACTTAATGGAACATTACTTATCAGCTTTCAAATGGGAATAAGCTCTTGAATAAGCTACACTCATATTGACTAATCTTTGACTGTTTTTGGCTTTTTTGAGGATTTTGAAGAAAAATAATACAAAGGCTATCTTAAACTGATAAACAGATAAAAGGCAATTCTAAACTAGCAATAAGCAGATAATTACCACAATAAGCTAAAATTAAGCTAAGGAGCAGTAACTTAAGAAAATAGTGCAAAATATTGGAAAAAGCTTACAACTGAACCATGCTTTGAGAATAGAGGAAAATGATCAGAGACAAGCCCAGCTTATCAATAACAAGCTAAACACCCCTCAGCTTATCCAGAACAGCTTATTCTCACCCAAGTGCTTATCTGACCATGACTTGACTTTCTTTGACTTTTTGGATATTTATGGAATCAAACTTATTTTAAACTATTATAAGCTTACAAAAGCTTTTATAAGCTTATACAAACAGGAATGAAACTTTTTCACTAACCAATTAACTTAACAAAAATCAACAGGAAAATGTAAAAACTTGAAATTTCATTAAAACCAGAAATTAGTACAATGTGAAATAATTAAAGACAATTGAGCTTGAAATGAACTTAAATTGATACAAGAAACTTAAAATTCTACTGATTAAACATTAAAATTATAAATACGACTTAAACTAAAAACTAACTATTTAACTAAACTAAAATCTACTGGCTTCTTTCTGTGTGAGTGAGGGTGCTTTTATATCATTCCAAAAGCTTCTTGGGTCTCTCTCATCAAATCCCAGCCGTAGGATTAGCTTCCTATAATCTCAGCCCTCCAATTGGATTTTGGCGCCAAATGTGGTGGATTGGATTTCTAACTTGGCAGAGCACGTGGGAAGGTGGATAGCATGTGAGGAGGGGGGGAGGTAGGTTGGCTATGGCAGAGGAGTAGGGGGGACATGGTTGCAGGAAACATGGGAGAGTGGGTGAGTTGGTTTAGCGGGAAATGGGAGATGGGATGGGTTTGATGTTTTGTTTGACCCTGGTATTTTAGCTAAAAGGATAAGGTGTGGGATGGGTTGAGTTTTTGGATTAGGTTGATTTAGGCTTTAGTTAGTTAAAGGGTTAAATGGGATAAAAGGGTTAGTTTAAGGTTTAGGTAATTTTAGGTTATGGGTAATTAGGTGAGGGTAAATGGTGAAAAGTAATTTTTGGTGTCGTGTTCGTTTTTCCATGCTCATTCCAATGCCGTATCCCGGGTTTCACTTTGAATTTGACTTTTCTTGACCAAATGCACAATTGTTGTCGAATTGCTCAAAAATGTCCGTAATCACTCTATCTTCAACCTTTTGTACCTGAAAGACATAAAAACACAAACCAAGGATATCTGCAGTATAAATTGGTATATTTGGCCGTTTTTAGCATTTTTTTATGTATTATCTGGGCATAAAATGATGAGTAAATAGGCACTCATCACCTTATTAACCAAAACAAGATGTAGACTAGTTATGTAGGAAACCAACGGTCCACTTAAATCGCAACAAGGTAATGTGAATGAAGGTAGGGTGTAGGATCGTAGAATATACTGGGGACTGATACCATGTAGGTTAAGAGTGTTTCATTGCATTGATAATAACCGGAGATTACATTATATGGATATCTAACCCTAACTCATAAAACTATCGGGTTGTAGCCCATACAATCAACTCATTGGCTATACACATTATACGACTAACAAACGAGCTAATTAGCAGTAACATACATAGTTTTAGTAACGTAATATTAATAGCAAACTGTAACCAAACAATGCTCAAGATAGTTTCCTAGAAAAACCACTTCTAGTAATCAAAGAATTGTAGCAGAAACATAGTTGCATGACAATACTGATTACAAAATGTGCATTAGAATATAGGTAAATGAAATCGATAATAATACTACTGGTAAAAAGTCTTCACAAGTTCCCTAGAAAAACCATTTGTAGTAATCAAAGACTCGTGACCCACAAATTTCAGTTGTTCAGGCCCAACCTCCACGCTAGCCACGGAATGAAGGCTTCAATCGAAACCTTGGAAAAGCCCCCATCTCCCAATTCAGTCCCCCACGAGTTCTTTATTACGCAGTATGGATCATACTTAAATTCTTTTGTTTTGTTAAAACCAACAACCAGCACAACATGACTTTCAGCCTCATATGTTGGTGTCCGAAGATGGCGGAACGGTTCACCAAGGTAAGCCCTCCTTGCAACTTCGGGATCCTCTAGATATAGATATATATATATATATATATATATATATATATATATATATATATATATATATATATATATATATATATATATATATACATATATATATATATATATATATATATATATATACATATATATATATATATATACATATATATATATATATATATATATATATATATATATATATATATATATCTCCTTGCAACTTCGGGATCCTCCAGATCACCCATTATTAGAAAACCAACCATGGGATAACACAGACCACCTTGCTTATATACATATTATATATAACAGGATGCGTATGACGTCATCAAATGCAGGATTGATGAATAAGCGCTGGATTGATGAGTAATCATGCTCTTATTCCACCTAAGCATGCCACCTAAGCAACATTTGACCAAACAAAATTCGTATGTTGACTTTTAATTCCGAAATTTTAAAAAAGATTCTAAATATTCGAACTTGGGTTGTTTACATAGCTTAAGTATACGTCAATGTTACCATTAGACCAAGTTATTTTTTGTGATATAACTCGCACAAAAAATAACTATAATCTTCTTCTTTGATTACCAGGCGGAATTTTTGGAATGGTATATGTATTTTCTAAACATGTATCCCGGATTTTTTTAAAAGATATGTTTAATTTTAATTTGTAGAAGATATAGTTTGAAAGATAAGTTTGGAATGTATTTTGTATAAATCTTTTTTTCCCATATTTAACATCATAATTATACTTTAACGCGTATTTTCTATAAACTTTTTGTTCCTATATTTAAGATCAGAATTTTACCCTATCACTATACATACATCATATATACATCATATATATACCTCATATTATAACGTTTTTTATAAACTCAAAAAAACAATAAGCTCTATTGATAATAATATAGCCATTATGCACGGCCAAAGACACTCTGCAAGGCTTGCAAAAGGAACTGACAAGAAGAACATGAGTGCTTCTTTGGGAGGTATGTTTTTTACATGTAATTTAATCATTAGAATGGAATTTAATCATTAGTTTGCTAGCACTGCCAGACTCTATTGGTAGTACTGCTCGATGTACATGATACTGCTTATGTGTGTTTGTACTGCTGGAGATACTTGATACAGCTTATGTGTGTTTGTATTGCTCGATATATTTGATACTGCTTATGTGTGTTTGTATTGTTTGTTAATAAACGATGGTGCATGTAAATATTAGCTTGATTATACAACAACAACATAAAAATTACAATATTAAAAACTATTAATATAAATTAACAATATTAAAATTAATACACAATGCATATAAGTAATACATTAATGAGGATAGCATATTTTATGTAAATAATTTGATGTTTTAACACATGAATGTTTTTTAACGAATAATTTATTCGTAAAGTTGTTATATTCTTATTTATGTTGTTGTTGGATCAATCTAATGCTTTATTATATGAACGTCTTTATATATTGATTATAGTTCCTGATGCAAATACAAGCAATACCATACAGAAGAAACATACTAAAGCCTCTTCACAAGGTATTCTATTCTTATATAGGTTTTCGTGAATCCTACATTAATTTGTTTTAGTTTACCATATAAGTTTATGATTTGTATCCACCTTCAGATACAACAAGCAAAGGCTCTGGCAGTCACGTTCATCCTAAAACCCTTCACAAGGTATTTTGTTGTTGTATATGTTTTTCATGTATCGTATATTAGTTTGTATTGTTTTACCCTGAAAGTTGTTGATTTTGTATTTGGTAATCATCCACATTATAATTTTGATACAACAGGGTACAAGATCAACCAACCATGTTTCCGATGTTGTTACACGATCAACAGGTATTAGCTTCATCAATGTTTTATTGCAGTAACTTTGTTGATATTTTATTTATGTACATTTTACATGATGTTTATACTATGTTACTCAATTTATAACTGCTAAATTAGTAGGAAATATAGGTTTGGTTCAGCCATCTTCTTCGTCTGAATTGGATAATTCCATATTTGAAAGTGATACACCCGGTAGTATATCTGGAACAGTTGTTTCTGATGTCGTTGCTAAAGCTAGAGGTAGTACATTGAACATTAATTTTTTTATTTAATACAGTAATACATTGTATTTATGCAATCGTAATTGTTCCAGCATCTAAACCACCTGCAAAGGGCAGATTTGGCCACGTCTCATCATCTTTTGAGTCACAACCATCTCATGAAGGTAACATGTTTCTAAACTGATCGTGTTCATATTATAAATTGTGATTATAGTATACACATTAAGTATGTTTGTACATTCTAAATTGCGGTAAATCTATATCCATTGAATAATAGGATCTGTTCGATCATTAAAAAGGAAATCTACCAGTCAATCAAGCTGTTTTGAAACACACTCCACGTATGAAAACTCTAGGATTGATTCTTCCAACTTTCAATCTCAATCAGGTATGAATATTTGTTTATAAAAACCCGCACCTTTATTGTTATATGTTATACAACAATTTGTTTTGTTATTGTTGCTAGGGGCGACAAACTCAAAAGGTGATTCTAAAAGATTTGCTTATATTAGAAATCAACAAAAAGATTTGAGATACCAAACAACATCTTCGGACGCACCTTCACATCGGAACAAAAAAACCGTTATGCACACATCGTCTTATGGAAAATTTCCTTGAGGTTTTGTACAAACATTCTGGATAATGTCTGTTCCAGATTACTTATTTTATATAATAACATTGTCATAATTTCTTTGTGTATTCGTAGGATCTAATTCTCATCCAAGTAAAAACAATGGAAAGAGTATGTCCACAATTAAAAGTCCTAAGCCAGGTTTATTTAAAATGGTTGATTCATTATACATATTTCATTTTAATGTGATATAAAAAAAATACAGCGTTTTCTATATATATATTTTTTTATTTTTTTAGTGGTGAGAGAGAGAACAATGACTCTCATTAAAGATGTCAGTCCGATGAATGTGAACATGGCCATTAAAGGAAGGTGCATCTCCGTATGGCATTCACACAAATTTAACGAAGAACACGATCCTTACAGTCTTGACTGTGTTTTCCAGGATGAAGAGGTATATCAGATGAAATTAGTAAATACCTATATTTGTGTATATTTATTATATGTTAAATTGATATTTGAACTATATGTACAGTCGAACTGTATCCAAATCTATGTCAAAAAAGAGTTTATGTTTAAATTTGAACCTCTTTTACGAGAAGGTCAATGTTACATAATCTCTAATTTTGGAGTAGCAGAGAATGCCGGAAGGTTACCTTTGTTACCAAACCAGTGGAAAATATCTTTTTATTAAGGAACCGAGGTTACCCGTATTGATCACATCGACGACAACTTTGTTGGGTTCGTTAACGAGCCATTCTCAAGTATTCTCGATACAGATAATGAATACCACGAGCATGATTGTGTTGGTATGTGTTTTTTTAAAAATTATATACAACAGTTGGCGTTACTTGAATGTTTATGTGCATATTTTTATAACAAATTGTTTTTCCAGATATTGTTGGTACAGTCGTAGCTATTGGGAAAATAGTGACGTTGAAACAATTCTGGCGGTCCTAAGCTACGGAGGACAATTGTCGTTGAAGATGCCGAGTAACTATATTTTATAAATTATTATTTGTTTAAAATAAAATAACGTGTATAGAATAGTATTCATTTGTAATCATATATTGAGTGTACCCTATTTTATGCAGATCTCTGAGACTTGATTGTACGTTTTGGGACAATTGGGCATTAATGTGGAATGACTACGACAACAAACGTGACGAGCTTGGTCATATAGACATCCTCTTGATGCTGGGGAAAGTGAAATATTGGGACAGTAAGTTTTATAGATGCCTTTTAAATTTTTGGTTACGTAATTAAGATTTTTTAATTCATATTAATAGCTTTTAAAAGTGTCTATATTTGTTGTGCAACACAGATAAGCCATCAATACATAATGCTTTGTTTGGCACAAGAATATTCATAAACAGGGATTTGCCACAATTGTTGGCTTTCCGGAAAAGGTATATACATTGATACCGGCACATGTGTGTTTTAGTTTTAAACTAAAAACATGTTAAATTTATTAGGAACCTATTTATACGTTTCACAGATACGAAGAGCAGGAGGGGTATGATGCAGGTGAATTCAGAATTGAGGATCATTCAGTTGGCAGCCGTGTTGTTACGCCTGCGGAGTTCATGCACGGCTGTGTGAAGCAAATAGTTCGAACAATTCAAAGCATTGAACCGGTAAAACAAAATTTATTGTTATGGATATAATATAAATATTATTTTATCACTAATTAAACCCACGTTAGTAATGTTTTAACGTGTTTTTGTATCTAAATACAGGAGTCACACTGTGTAGTTTATGCAGAAGTACATAGCATACAAGAGGAAAATGGGTGGGTTTATACGGGTTGCAAAGCATGCAGTACTAGAGTGACACCAATTGTTTTCAAAACGCAACTCGGGCACAAGGAATAAGAAACAGTTGTGGTATTGTAAAAACCATGAAAAAACATATGCCGTTGCTTCCAGGTATGTAAAAACAACCTATTATTATATATATATATTATATATATTATATATATATATATATATATATATTTATATATATATATATAATTTATTTGGATTTGTCCTTAAACATATAATAAATAATGTGGATATTTAGATACTTCGCGTTCGGTGATAAATATTTTATATATGTAGGTTCAAAATCATTGTGCGCATATTTGACCATAGTGGTACTGCACAAGTCGTGATTTTTGACAAGAGTGTGCACAAAATGACAAATTTAACAGCGTGGGAGATAATGGAGATCGAAGGCGTGAACACAAAAGAATACTTTCCGGATGCACTTAATCAAATTATTGGGAGGAAGTATCTTTTCAAAATTTTATTTTCTGAGTTCAATCACAACAACATAGTATTATATATAGAGCGGAGAAAGTGACGGACGATGTTGATATAATCAACTATTTCAAGAATGGCTTTATAGAAGAAGAGGTCTGATTCATTTTTCCTTTAATGTACCTAACAATGGTTTGTGTTTATAAACAAGTATATGCTAATCCTTATGAATGAATCAAAATAGGATGTCGACGAGGAAGACGAAGGTTTAGAGTACAATTTCGTGTGTTCAGATGATGGATCGGAAACACATTCTGATAATATTAGCGAGGTATTGTGCATTGTATTTTTTAATTTCTAAAAACACCGTTAAATTGTAACAAACAATACAAGTTAATCTTTTACATCTTCTCGCAACATGTAGCAGGAACCAACAAACGAAGATGTTGTTGAAACGATAGACGCAACGGATGATAGTCCGGCAATGTGCGTTGGTGCCACGAACGCCACTTCAATTCAAATTGATGATGTAGGCAAGCGTACGACAGACAACGTTAACAGTGTACCCGCGACACTGGATGACGAAACACTAGCTAATGGCCTTAATAATCAAGAGGAGCAAGAATACAATTAATTTACATTAGCATTTTTTAATATTTTTGAACAATTTATTTACAAATTGCAAACTTGCATGGGTGTGGATATTCGTAATAAGCTTTATTCATATTAAGTTTCATTATTTTATCTACCAGTGCAAACGTTGATCATTACGTGAAAAAATGATATAGTAGTATCAAGTATATCTAGCGGTACTAATATAATATTGCATTGATAACCACATGTAAACACTATATTATCTCAAATACAGCAGTACTAACGTAACCAACAGTATTAACATTGGTGATGTTTAAAAATAATATTAACCGGGATAAGGATGTATACACGATACTTACCTATAAAATTAAAAAAAAAAATCTACTATATTCTTATAATAAATGTATTTTCGACCTTGAAACCATAAATAACTATAAGCATGTTAAAGAAATGATTGTCAAACTTTAATGAAGTTGTAACAACTTCCAAAGATTTGGAAGGATGAATATGTACACATTTAATTTTTAAAATTAAAACAACAACCTTATCAATTCCTTGGGTCAAGTGAAGTCGATTCATTGCCCTATTTTTGTGTATATAACTTCCTACAAACGTTAAACCTCAACAAAACAATACCAGGTAAGCTTAACAAACTTTACTTCATAGGGTTTTTACTTGGTTTCATTAACTTTGCAAAGCTTAAAACATCATGTCCATCTAGCAGGAAAAGAAGAATAGAGACTGGGGCGGTTCGTCTATGATCAAGAAAAAATACATAAATTTAATTGTTAGGTTTTTTTTTTTTTTTTTTTTTTTTTTTTTTTTTTTTTTTGTATATATGTATATATGATTTTATTAATGAACATTATTTTTTTCGTCTGCAAACACTTGCTTATTTGTCTCTCACGTATTAACATATACATTAAAAATGTATACTAACATTCCAAAAAGTAATCGAAATAAAATTAATAATAGATAACAGCTAAAATTATACACATATTTAGAATATACACACAAATCTACTTCTTGAATGTGTATACTGTCCTTTTAAAATGGTATGTACATATTATAATCATTTTTTCAATAATATGTTTAATTTATAGAAGATATATAACCAATATATGCCATGTTGTACTCCTGAGTTATCGCCGGTATGTATTTTATTTTTGTACTGCTACGGAGAGTTACATTAAAACGCATTATCACTTTTAAATATGTAGTCAATTGTTTTTATACATCATCAATTCTAACATCATTTTTAGATGTTTATACACAAACGAACGTATTATTTATATACACATGATAATAAGAAATTTTAAAATGATATATACATATTATAATCATTTTTTCAAGAATATGATAAAGTCATCTAAGCATATTTGACCAAAATTCGTATGTTTAACCCTTAAATTCGAGATTTTACAAAATGACCATAGTGAGATTCGAACATGCATCTTTAGGTTAGCATGTAAACGTCTCAACCAATGCAACCAAGCAATTGATTATATCTATAACTTAAAATTATGTAGCATATATCCATTAATATATCACAGGATCTAATTATCTTTATAATACTTGCAGGTTGGCCTATCAGATGACGAGGTATTATAACATAACTAAGGTTATTATTATTAATAATAGTTTTTGTTAGGTTTAACGAATTAAAATATAAATGTGAAATTTATAGATTTATGCTGTTGGTGTTAACGGATATCGAACTACTCCAATTTGTAATAAGCGAAAACCACATAATCCGTATGTATGCAAAATATTCAATGAAGATGCTGATTTACATGATACCAATAACGAGGTATATATAAAAATTTTACTGGTAGTAATTTGCATTGTAGTAAACATAAAATACTTAATGGTTTTGATTTTTTGTATGCTCTGTTTAGGTTGTTTGTTTAACACATAACAATCGAAGATTGTCAAAGGCGAAACCCAGGACCCGTAAGAACAGATGCAAGTTTGATTATTACGAAAATCAAACTGATAATGAGGTATTTTCATAAAATTTTCATTACGTCGAGCTCATCTATTATAAAATCTAAATATCAATCTAATAGTTGCAGGCTGATCAAACAACACATAAACGGTTTAGACCAACTAAAGACAACAAGTTAGTTAGCAACGATATTTTTTTATGTTGTTTCATCAAATGATGAAAAAATACAAAAAACACATGACAACAAAGAGGTATAAAAAATGGTTGTAATCCATATTATGTGATACTTATTAATCAGGGGAACTAACAACTTTTGCATTACTTGCAGCCTCTCCCACCTATACACAAACGCCGTAGGCTTGCTAAAAACGCAAAATAGTCAACAACATAATTGTTGACCTGGATTCATCAGATGATGGAAAGCCACAAGCAAGCAAAGTTGTAGATCTAACTTCGATTGATGATAAAAAAACGCGATCAAAGCGTGTGGAGACTATGACTGCTAATCTTCCTGGGGGAAAAAACCCATTGGTAATAATAATTTATGTTTGTACATTATATTTCTATAAAACATATATATTACACATGCTATATTTGAGTTATTCCAAACAGCCTCCATAGTCCAACTAATATGTCAAACAAAACATCCTTGCTAATCCCACATTATTAAGCTAACATATACAATAAGGTAAACCAAACAATCCACATAATAGATACTCTGTTGCTAAGTACTAACTATATTTTTGGTATGTAGAAACCCATTTTCTCACGGAACTATATGCTATATGATGAAGATACGGATAATGAACATGATAACAACAACAACGTATCTGAAACAGGCATGTGTGTCAATATCAATGCTCTCAAAGAACCCTCTTATCCCACGCGAGATTGTAAACCTAAATATACTATCCCTGATGAATTTGTTGTTGAAGACTCTTCCACAGGTTGTTTGTTAAAAAATAAATTTATTATTATTTGTGTTTGTAAATTGTTAAACATGTTTTAAATTAAAAGTTTGTTTATATAATTTTATACTCGATAATTTCATAGGCGACTCAAGATATACATCTATTGATGACGATTATGACGAAGATTACCAATCTAACATGGTTGACAATGACGTGTGGGACGAGATGCCTGATATCGATGGAAAAGTACATGGTAGAATCATCCACATCAGCGATGTTGACGAAGAAACGTGGGAAATAAATTCAGCCGCGTATAGTGTCAGTTATGACTCTAACGACGATGATGTCAGCAACTTTATCAATGACGGATCCACTGATTATGAAACAACCAGTGATGATGACAGCGAAGATGAATTATGAACAAATGGAACACGATTTCCCATGTTATCATCTTAGATTATTTACAATAAATACTTAAGTTTCATGTTATCATTTTAGATTATTTACAATAAAGACTTATGTTCTAATTTTTTAATAAATTAACCTCATTACTTTTCACATGAGACTTTGCTACTTAAGCATTAGATGTTTATAATTTATATGCGTAATCCATCTCATAACAAAAATATGTTACTAACTTTGTTTGCGTGAAACCATACCGCCAGAGTATGAAATAAAATCAAATATCAGCAAAACACTCCAACTAATCAACAAACAAATACAAACCAAACTAATAAAAAATCATATCCATTTAAACTCTGGTAGGACAGAACATGGTACTGTCAGTGTCAATGATGTAATAGGACATGATACTGCCAGTGTTGAAGGTTAAAAATCAGATTCATTTAAACTCTGATGGGACAGAACATGGTACTGCCATTGTTACTGATGTAACGGAACATCATACTGCCAGTGTTCAAGGTGCTCTAATAAACGAGATTTCATCCCTAAAATTACACATAAAATAATTACTTAAGTTAATTATAACATACAATTAAACACAAAAAAACAAAACATGCGATTGCAAGATATTAGCTTAAATATACAGATAAATATAATACAATTAGTCAATCAAAATATTCAAGATTTCATTCCTTTCAATACCAAAATCAGGTAACAAAGGTTAGCAAAACATGAACAAAACTATTAGATCAAGAATATGTAGTTCACCTTTTGTTGATCTGGGCAAAAATAATTTGAGCAGTGAGATGTTGGTGTTTTCGATAATGTGATGATACTTTGTGTGAATATTAGTTATGAGTAATTATAACTGATAAGATAGCAAGCCTATATGAATAGCCTATTAATGAGTATCCTACACAACTTGCATGTTCTACAAAGATGTTTCTTTTAATAATTTACAATCAGAATTTCATGTCATAAAATAATACTAATAAAAATAAAAATAAAATTCCATCATATTATTTACATCAATATATACTTGCATAATACAATACATGAATGCAATTGGTAACTCAAAATATAAGATCAATAATGTAGACTCACGTTTTCTTTATCCAGACACGCATTTTTTTTTTAAATATTTTTGTCTATTAAATTAATAATAATTATTTTCTCTTGAAAATGATGGAATAAAATAACTTGCTCACATCAAAATGTATAAGCAATGTTATTTAATGTGTTAACATGTAAATGACTATTGTGTGGAATATGAAAGAGGAAAATATTGACAATAAAAAACAATCTAACGGCAGTGCGCGTTCTATTGCTTTTGTATAAAAGTAGTTTATATTTTATTATGTTAAATGTAACGAAATTAAGGCATGATTTAAAATTGATTACAACCATCCAGTCTAAAATTACAAGTCATGCCCGCCCATTGGGCGGGCTTTGAAGTCTAGTTATATATATATATATATATATATATACACACACACTGTATATATACACATATGTATATATACACATATGTATATATACATATATGTATATACATATATATATATATATATATATATATATATATATATATATATATATATATATAACATACATATACATATATATATATATATATATATAATATATATATATATATATATACATACATATACATATATATATATATATATATATATATATACATATATATATATATATACATATATATATATACATACATATACATATATATATATATATATATATATATATACATACATATACATATATATATTATATATATATATATATATATATATATTATATATATATATATATATATATATATATATATATATATGTATATGTATGTATATATATATATGTATATAATATATATATATATATATATATATATATATATATATATATATATATATATATATATATATATATATATATATATATATATATATATATCTCCTTGCAACTTCGGGATCCTCCAGATCACCCATTATTAGAAAACCAACCATGGGATAACACATACCACCTTGCTTAAAATTTGTTGCCAGCATATATTCTAGTGTCGTCACATCGTCACTTGTCTTGACATCTCCAATCAAATATCTTGGTCGATTCTCAGCATAATGTGTTTTGCCTGGGTCTCTAAACCAAACTCCTTCTCTCCCTGTTGCAAAGGAATAATCTTCTACGGATTGAAGGCACTACAAAAAAACATGCACTTAGGGATGATATTCTCGTCCCAAAAATGTGCATAGCGTCTTCCCAAACCAAATATGGAACGACATATCGTCCCGTTTCTGTAGTCTCATTTTTGTTGTCACAAAATATTTTGGGACGACAAGGTGTTTGCAAATTTGGGTCAACATAATGCTGGCCCCCAAGAGCAATTCATTCATGAAAAATACGAAAGGGACGACATTAGTTTTGCAAAAGGGGACGAGATTATCATCCCTTGTTGTTTTATTATTTTTTATTTATTTTTTATCTTTGCTATTTTTAATTAAATAAGAAAATGTTTAAAAAAAAAAGGGACGACATGAAAAAATTATAATGGACGAGAATGTCGTCCCAAATTGTTTATGTTTTTTGTATTATTAAACCGTTTGGGACGATATACGTTACAATCAATAGCAGAAAGGGATGACATGTGTTTGTAATTTAGGTTGTTCATGGGAGCAAAAAAAAAACTGCAGGAAACCTGCATATTTTCCAGATTTTTTTCAGATTTTTTTTCAGGAAAAAATATACCAAAACAAATATAACCTGTAATCAACCACAATCCACAATACCAATTCGACAATATGATACAATACCAAATTACTAAACGATACAATACTATTCCACAAATCCACGATACCATTCGACAAATACGATACAAGTTAAACTAACAAATCACCAACTTAGTAATTAATATGTCTCAAAGTTACTTACAAGTCATAAAGTTAACATAAATAATAAGATCTTACATCCCTACGCCTACTCCTCGTCCGACTCCGCCTCCTCCTCCTCATCACTACTATCATCATTATTATTTGGAATGCGGCTCAAATGAGGATTATTTTGTAAGATGTATTTGTTAAGGTCAGGTGGCGGCATTGCATAATTAGAACTAGAACCCGGTCATGTAGTAGAGTCGGGAAAGGAGGGACGATAACAATTGTTAAAAGAATTTTTAGGGTCGGGAAAGGGAGCTTGGAGTGCAGCAAGGCCGGGAAAGGGAATATGACCGGGAAAAGGGCCGAGAAATGGAGCAAGATTAGGTCGGGGAAAGGGAACGGGAAATCGATTACCTTGGTTGTTGTAATAGCAAAAAAATTGTTGAAGGTATGATTCGATCGTCCCAACTCTAGAAGTAGCCGCACTAGACTGTTCCTTAGCCAATCTAGCCTCTTGCTCGGCCACGAGAGCCCGTTGTTGTGCCTCCTGCATTTGCTTCCTCAACAACTCTTTCTCTTGCTCCTCTCACCTCAACACCTCCGTGATATGTTGCTGAGTAATATAATCTTGTCCAACCAGCTGATGTGTGGACCTGGATGAAGCTTTGCCACTGACCGGCATCATCCTGCCCCTGCCCGGCATATTTTGGCGGTTGTCACTCGGAACTACTGCATCCAATATTTCTTGCTCGGTCATCAACGGGAATGTACCGGCTTTAATTTGATCAAAAAGGGACTTCATCTCCGGCTATGTAAGTAAAATAATAATAATAATAATATATAATAATAATAATAATAATAATAATAATAATAATAATAATAATAATAATAATAATAATAATAATAATAATAATAATATAATAAAATGTATGTTAAAAACAAGTAAGTTAAAAAAAATAAAAATAAAAATAATTTGATCTTAATGACGCATGTTAAGAGATAAATTACTTACATAAGCCATCTCGTTATCTTTTGTTTTAATTTTTCCCTTTCTTGAATGCCCCTTCCTCCATGTTTCGATCATGTCTTCATTTTTCCCTTTATGGTTAACCCTCTATACATACAATATAAAATATATTAATAACGAGCTATATATAAACAATATATAGACCTTTAAAAATCACAAAAATTATAATGAGTCTTACATAATCGTTTCTTCCTTATACGAACGTTTGTCTCCCTTGGTGAGTTATTATCTTGTTTTTAGCTCGGTTATCTGCATTTTTGGCAGATCTTTCCATCCGATTCCGGTTCGGACCACCAGTCGACCAACATCTTCCATTCCTCTCGGCTTCTGTTAAGCCACACTTTTGGCTGCGGCGGCTGTTCCCTTGCTGTCGTGGGCGTCTCATGTGTATCAAAGTAAAACAGACTTGATCCTGTGTTTATTTTTGCGATATAGTAACCGCATCTGAACTTTCAGCCCAAGAGATACCCTTTCCCCCACTGTATATACATTCTCCCCAACCGTCACTCGGCGATCATCGTTTAACCAAGGCGCAATGTTGAAATTGGTCTACAAATAAATATACGCATTTAAATAAACACACAATTTAAATATGACACGCATATCTAAACGGTCGATAACAATAAGAATAGAAATAAAATAAACAATTAATACCTCGAGTGCGGGAAATATATGAGCCTTAAAAGGTTCTGGAATTTGTTCCCAATCGCAGTCAAGGCGAAGTGGCCTAACTTGTTCCACGATAAGACTACTCGACTGCGATACATACTTGCCTGTAGGTGAGAAGGTACCTTGATCATCGTAATCAAAGCCGATCGGAAAAGGTTGATTATTATTCTCTCTAAGCGCCCTTTTTAAGGCCCGATTTGAGGTCTCACCCATGATCATTGAACCTACAAATATAAGTTATTGAGTCGTGAAAATACAAGTAAAAAAATTTAGTTTTATCAATAAAAAATGTAAAATAAAAATCAAAATTTTTTACCTGCGCAATAGCCCGACATAGTAAATGAGGGCCGTCTTGATGGATCACCACCAGCATCCCCGCCGTGTGATCTAGGAGCTACACACGCCATCTGTAAAATTACAAGTACAAGAAAACATAATTTCGTGGGCCAATTAATACTAATACACACATTCATATAAATATACATATTTAAACATAACATAACATTTTCATTCAAATAAAAGTTACACGTTTAAACATATAGCAACAATTTCATTGAAATTACAAATTAAAAACAATTGTCGTCATCAGAATCATCGCTAGATAAAACTTCTTCAACAACAGTGGGGTTCACTTCATTATCATCAGACACGTCAACATCATCAAGGACATGAGCAACGACATCATCTTCATTATTAATAAAATCAGCATTTTCTTCAGCATCATCTAGTAGGGCGTCCACTTTTGTTGATTCATCATTTACACTCAAATCCGCATACTCAAAACAAGTCAACCAACAGACAATGCAACATCTGATGAACTGCTGCCATGTATAACATCTTGATCAGAATCTACCACATCCCGATGCCAGATCTTCTAATGATGAACATCTTCGACAACCTTTCAGTGAGGTAGTCGTCTAGCAAGGTCTTCAAGGTAGAAGACTTGTGTCGCAAGAATGTATTGTTGATTTCTAAAACCATCCTTATCAGTCAAAATATGATGTATGCCTCGTTCAAGTAAGAACGTCCATAGCGAGTCGTAGGGTTATTAGGGTTAAGCGTGTTGAACCATTTACATCGGAACAACACAACCTTGCGGTTGCCCATATAAGTGACCTCCAGAATTTCTTCCAGTTTACCATAATACATATCTTCATCAGGCCTGGGTGTTAAAAACTCCACTGCTTTGAGTGGTATGAAGTATATCACGCTCATGCACCAAAAACTTCACACCGTTTACTATGCAAGCGGGGTATGTACTTGCACTAGATGAAGGTCCACATGTCAAAGAGAGTAACTCGGGACTACAACTTGGGTCTTTTGCCACTCTCTTTTCACGGATCTATGAAAGAGATACAAACAGATTCAGATGAGAAAAAACTCTAGACTACAAGGTAATATATCTAATGTGTTTACCGTGTGATTGAACCAGGGAGGAAAACTTGTTTCCACGGTATTGTTAGGAAATTCATTGCAAAAGTTCACAATATTAGAATAAGTCATCAAAAACAAATAACTTAGGAAAAAAAAAGGGTTCTTCAAAATATAAAAAAGAATGAACATACTCTTTGTACACCCGGATGTCTGTGTCGATTTTAGGACTGTTGTTAAGTACAAACCATACAACTGCCTGCATAACATCTGGCTTCATCCGAGTATGTACATCTCTACCCACCAGTATGCATGCATACTGACTGGAACACCTGGAATTTATCTGGTTGTTCAGGTTCACCATCGCCATTTCTGTCAGGATGATTAAATCTCGCCTCGACATCCTAAAGATAACACGAGCAAAAAGTTAATGCTTCTTCTGCAACATAACCCTCCGCTATAGAACCTTTAGGCTTGGCTTTATTTCAGACATAATTTTTTAGCTTCTTCATGTGTCTTTCAAATGGATACATCCACCTGTAGTAAACAAGGCCAGCTAGAATAGCCTCTCCGGGTAAATGTATAACCAAATGAATCATTATGTCAAAAAAAAGCAGGAGGAAATATTTGCTCTAAATTAATCATAACATCGATCATTTGTTTTTTAGCTTTCTCCATGTCCTGCTGCATCAAATTTCGAGCACAAATCTGCTTAAAGAATAAGCAGAGCTCGATTAATGGGGGTGAAATGTCTTTGGGTAAGTATTGCTGAACTCCATAAGAAAGTAACCACTGCATCATTATATGACAGTCATGAGATTTTAGGCTTGTTATGTAGTTATTGTCAGCGGTCACTTTTTTCTTGAAGTTGGATCCAAACCCATCAGCTAGTCTAACTCCTTTGATGAATTTACAAAAAAAAATTATGTTTTCTGGTGTGAAAGAGTACTTTAGATGAGGCTTATCAAACTTCCCGTTTCCTTTATCAACGAGCCACAACTCCTTTCGAACTCCCAAAGTTTTCAAGTCTTGCCTTGCCATTAGTGTGTCTTTCGATTTGTTGTTCATTAACAAGGTATTCAACACACTCTCAAACACGTACTTTTCGATGTGCATGACATCGAGATTGTGTTTTAGTTGAAGAACGGGCCAATACTCACAAACACATTATATACTCTCAAATCCTTACAACCACAAACACACATTGTTATCATGAAGATGGCGGAATTTAAAGCTTTTGCTTGTCCTTGTGGACGAGGAGACGTAATTCTGTGACAATCACATCGACCTCACACCTGTGGTAAACTATACTATGCATGTCCTTTATCAAAGGTGAACAATTACAGACTTTTTTTTTTGTGTGTATTATATAAATAATTTGGTTAGTTGTTAAAAACAATAGTTTTTACTCTTTAACAGACTGGGACAAATGATTATAGATGCGATTTTTTTTATGGAAGGAGGAACGACTCCTAAAAATGACCGATTTTCCTGGAGCTTCAACGCCTCCTACTCATTCCGCATGACCATCAAGAACTCCAAGTCGTTACACTGCAGGACCTTCAACATCGAGTGCTGGAAATGCAGAGTGCTCAAACTGCATCAAACTGAATCACCAGATAATGGTACTCAAGAAAATGCTAGAAGTGTATATGCATCCCAACAAGCACACAGTTGATTCAGCTGCCCTATTTCACTACCTTTATGATGACCTGGAAAATCTTAGTTTGGAGTAATTCGTATGCTTTAATTTAGTGTTTGAACTTTTATCGATTTGTAATGTAATTCGTACGCATTACATTACATTTCGATAAAAGTTCAAACACTAAATTAAAGCGTATGAATTACTCCAAACTATGATTTTTCAGGTCATCATAAAGGTCGTGAAATAGGGCAGCTGAATCAACTGTGTGCTTGTTTGGATGCATATACAATTCGAGCATTTTCTTGTGTACCATTATCTGGTGATTCAGTTTAATGCAATTTGAGCACTCTGCATTTCCAGCACTCGATGTTGAAGGTCCTGTAGTGTAACGAGTTGGAGTCCTTGATGGTCCTGCAGAATGAGTTAGAGGCGTTGAAGCTCTAGGAGAACCGGTCATTTTTATGAGTCGTTCCTCCTTCCATAAAAAAAATCGCATCCATAATCATTTTTCCTAGCCTGTTAAAGAGTAAAAACTATTGTTTTTAACAACTAACCAAATTATTTATATAATACACAAAAAAAGTCTGTAATTGTTCACCTTTGATAAAGGATACGCATAGTATAATTTACCACATGTGTGAGATCGATGCGATTGTCGCAGAATTACGTCTCCTCGTCCACAAGGACAAGCAAAAGCTTCAAATTCTGTCATCATCTTGATAACAATGTGTGTTTGTGGTTGTGAGATTTGAGAGTATATAATATGTTTGTGAGTATTGGCCCGTTCTTCAACTAAAACACAATCTCGATGTCATGCACATCGAAAAGAACGTGTTTGAGAGTGTGTTGAATACCTTGTTAATGAACGACAAATCTAAAGACACGCTAAAGGCAAGGCAAGACTTGAAAACTTTGAGAGTTCGAAAGGAGTTGTAGCTCGTTGATAAAGGAAACGGGAAGTTCGATAAGCCTCATCCAAAGTACTCTTTCACACCAGAAAACAGAAATTTTTTTTGTAAATTCATCAAAGGAGTTAGACTAGCTGATGGGTTTGGATCCAACTTCAAGAAAAAAGTGATCGCTGATGATAACAACATAACGGCCCTAAAATCTCATGACTGTCATATAATGATGCAGCGGTTACTTCCTTATGGAGTTCAACAATACTTACCTAAAGACATTTCACCCCCATTAATTGAGCTCTGCTTATTCTTTAAGCAGATTTATGCTCGAAATTTGATGCAGCAGGACATGGAGAAAGCTAAAAAACAAATGATCGATGTTATGATTAATTTAGAGGAAATATTTCCTCCTGTTTTTTTTGACATAATGATTCATTTGGTTATACATTTACCCGAAGAGGCTATTCTAGGTGACCCTGTTTACTACAGATGGATGTATCCATTCAAAAGATACATGAAGAAGCTAAAAAATTATGTCTAAAATAAAGCCAAGCCAGAATGTTCTATAGCGGAGGGTTATGTTGCAGAAGAAGTACGGTAATACCCCATTTAAGTCTTCCGCTGCTATTTAAAAATTAACGGGGTGTTACAGATCCGTTAATTTTTAAATAGCATCAGAAGACTTAAACGGGGTATTACCAACTAGATCACAGTCATAAGTATAGATTTTTGATAAAAAGGGAAATTTTATATCATTCAACGAAAACTCAATATTCAGAGATTACATATTCGTTATCAAAAGGGGTAGTAGTTCACAAAAGTGATGATGAGTTTGAAAAGAATGATATAGTTATTTGAAATAAAGGTGGGTCTTTTCTCCATGCCCGTGCCAACTCCGTGGTTGAGATTTCTTTAATTACCTGAGATAAACATGCTTAAAATGTCAACACAAAGGTTGAGTGAATTCACAGTGTTTAATTTGTAATAGTTTGAACACAAGTTAAATAGTAGTGGAAACAATGATATTGCGGGGGTAATATGTAGATAAACAAATATTGCCCTAAGCCTCATGACACGCAAACCTTAACTTGTAGGGGTAATAGTAATAAATATCCCAATCACAGCAATGATGTGGGTGATAAATGCCCTGGTGTAGGAGTTTTGCCATACTCAAATTCGAATAAAGTGCATTTGTCTATCAATCCGGCTAACACTATAGTTATCTATCCGGCTAGTACAAATGGGTCGTAACTTCCAATAGATCTATTCACAGAATTCGCGTTCACTCGCAAGTGATTAATGGTTCATGATATAAGGGACTTTTATTGGCAGGGTGGTAACTTAGGCAATATTACTTAGCAATATCAATCAGGGAAGCATACAGAAAATACTTGTGTTCGGATTTATAGCATGTATCTCCCCACGGGATTTGAAAACATAGTAAAATGTGGGACTATGAACTCACCTTGGTGATATAGTAGTCAAGTAGTGATCAAGTGATGTAAGTGAATAGCTCCGACTTGCGACCTAGAGTAACGTGATATATTTAGAATATTATCAACCCTTTAGTTTTAATATGGGAATTAGTGGACGTGAAAACTATAAGTGAGATCGTGTCGAATTCATGTGACGAGGACGTTTAGAATTTATCAAGGTAGGGACTTTAAGAGGTCACGTTAAATTTATTTAACGTGCGAATATCAAGTTAAATTATCTAGTTTAAATATTTTAAAAGTTAAGTTAAAACCCTTTTTACATCAATTTTCTTATTCGACAGTTTTACACCTTTAAAAATCATAACTTTAGCTTACACCCCACAAGTTTGACAATTTTTACACTTTCGACCCCTTAAAGAAATATTTTACAAATTTAGTCCGAACTTTAGTTTTTGAGAAAGTTAACTCTTATTTTAAAAATGTTGCCACTTAATCTCAACATAACCACACGTAATTAGTTTTTCATTTTCAAATATATATCGAATTTGTTTCTGTTACTTCGAAAATTTCATACGAAAAGGTCATGGGCTCGTTAGCCCGCTAGGCCCAAAATGGATTTTTAGAAAGATAAGAGGCATGCGACTGAGCTTAGGTTTAGGGTCGATTCGGGTAGCATTTAGTATTATTAGACTTGCATGTTTCTACATATTAGTTTACTTTAGTATAAAGATTCGAGTAGTAGCAGAATATATATGTTCCTTACGTGTAGATAAAAAGATATCGAGTCGTTTCTAAGGCGCCTAGGTGGGTTTTTAACATGTTTAAGCTTTAGTTTCACTTGTTAAGTTCAACTATGTATATACATATATACGAATGATAATAGAGTTGAACGAGTGTAAGTAAGACAAGGAAAACTTACAACACCTAGAAAGGTGGTGATGAGTTCGAATGGCACGAGAGATTCGAAGACGAGCAACCACTTGGAAACCCTTGCGTGAATGACAACCCACGATCCAAATTTATTACCCACAACCTTCGAATTTGTAATGTAGCCCAAGTAAGCTTTGTTTCCTTCCCCTCTTTAGTTCGATAGTAACTAAGAGTAAGAGTGTGTATATTGTTTTAAGTGTTGTTTGCTTTAGGTGAGAGCAAGGTGAGGGGTGGAGGTCTTTTATAGATGAAATGGGTATGGCTTTTAGAAGTATTTTAATCAAGCATGCATGGCTACTAACCTGAGAAGAATGGTTTGCATGATCTAATGAGTAGGTCGATCCTTGGTTTTGAGAGCATGGTTGTAAGGTCTTGTCGACATGGGAGGTTAAAATGGTGGCTATGTGGGTGTTCGATGGGACAAAAGAGAAGAGAAAACCCTTGACCATGCTTCATGCGATTATTATAATAGAAAGGGAGTAGGAAGTATGGGGTTGTTGGGGTTAAAGGAACACTAAGTCCATTGGTTAATGATGCGCGTGATGTGTCGTTGCGGTTTAGCAGTTTTAATGCCTACTCAAGTTTTAAATTTATATTTAGCCGACTTATCAATAACACACACACTTAACGAGCAGTGTACCCGGTCAGTATGAAGATAATGGTAAGTAGAGTGTCGATCACTAAGAGTGGAACGTATAATCTCGTTAATCTAATCAGTATTTTAATATACTAACGCAAGGGGGTTTCAGCCTGAGAGACTGGCACAGTTTTGTTTGCAATTAAATAATAAAATAAACAAATAGGCACGAATCAGCAAGTAGCACACACGTACACAGATAGATACTTGAGACAATAAGAGGGCTGTCCTTATGATTAAGTAGATTGTCACTTGTTTTATTGATAGCTTTATATGAAGTGTATGTAATTAACCCTTTCTCGTTGGTCCTATTCTCATCGGCGAGTAAACCCTTAATGACGACTTATGTCTAAAAGTTATTCCTAAGTGATCAATTTAGAAACAACCGTGGGAGCCACACCTTGTCCCGCAGTCGGGTGCCCGCAAGCCACTAATAAACACAGAGGTGGTCAATGCACTAATAAGTAGTAACCAAAGACATCAACATATAAACTTTAATTGATGGGAAAGCAAGTATTAAAGGGAGTGCAATCTTTCCGTTGTCACATTACACAAGCCACCAATCCTGATGAATTAAAGTTTGCTAAAACAATAAAACAAAACTACTTAATGAATTAAATACATGCAGCACCTTCTTACAGCTCTTGTATCTTCGATTTGGGTGTGTCTTGTGCTGCCTTCTTGACTGAATTCGTCCTTCTCTTCTGTTCGGTCTTTAGGTTTTCGAACTTCCGAATCTCCGAACTCTTTAATGTGTCTGGTCTACGGGGTATTTATAGTTTGTGTCTGAGGGAAGATGCGGCGCATCTACTTAAGTAGATGCGGCGTATGTACTTAACTTCGCGTGGGGTCCAAGATTATAATATTCAGGAATATTCGTACACCGCCAGAAGATGCGGCGTAACTCTTTATTAGATGCGGCGCATGTCCTCTTGTATCTTGGATCGTATCTGGTGATATCTTGATAGAGATGCGGCGCATGTTGATAGTGAGATGCGGCGCATCTGGAGCAGAATTGACTTGATCTTGTCCATGTCAGTAGACTTCCACTTTATGTATGTTTTGCTCCATTATTAGTCCAAAATCGCCAAGTTTCACCAAATGCTTGTTTTTACCTGAGAATTACAAAAGTAAACGATTAAGTATCAATCCTCATACATAATATAGTAAAACAAGTCAAATAAATAGGATAAATGATAGTAATAAAATGTACTTATTTGAGTTCATCAAATATCCCCCCACTTGAACTTTACTTGTCCCCAAGTAAACCTTAGATTAAATCTCATGAAAATGTATCCTAAAAGAAGTTAGGATTTATTTTTATATTTAAGCATGTATTCGTTCATTTCATAATCACACAACTAAACACTTAACGAATTAGAAGTAAAATAAAATAAGTCGATAAAAGCAAATCTAATCGTTTAACTGTCCAGTCGCGACGAATATTCTATCATAGGCTTGGCAAGTATACACATCTCCACCACTAAAGCTAAGGAATAACAAGTCTAAAGCGGTAAAAAGGGTTTTTAGGCTTAAGGGTTAATTATTCTTATTTACACTATCGATCTCAAATTCCAGAAAAGGCGACAAAATCACAAATACATGATCGAATCCACGAACACGATACTTGCAATTGCTCAAATCCTTAACTCGAATAGGCTAAAGATAGGTCCAAACTTCACCAATAATAATATATCAAAAAGGGCGACAAAATCATAAATACATAGCCGAATCCACGACTACGATACTTAAGATTGCTCAAATCCCTAATCTCAATAAATCAAAGGTTTGGTTGGATAAAGAACAATACAGGGTATGGATAACATTTGGGATATAAATTGGTGTAAAAATAAAAATAAACAAAACAAATAAATTAAAATCCTAAGTGTGGTTAATCACTATCCCAACCATCCCATGAATAAGACTCATATCATTGAATAACTCACGCTTTAACACTTGAAACACACGCTTTAGGTAGACACGAATTATACTCAACAAGATCTCAATCAAAGAATAAACCTTAGTTGGTGTTCCCATAACTGTCAACTCCCATTCAATCCATAAATATAATATACAACAAACAGTGGTGATATCGACCACTTACATAACTTTACATCGTTGGTTTAACAAACTTCCAACTTTCTTCTTTCTTTTTCTTTTCTCATTTTTTTTTCCTTTTTTTTTTCATTTTTTTTTTTTTTCTTCTTTTTTTTTTTTTTTTTTTTTTTTTTTTTTTTTTTTTTTTTTTTTTTTTTAACTTGAAACATAAACATAGATGTGTAAAATTTCACCACATCACTATAACTTTCTTTCCGGATAATTTTTCCATACTTTTCATAACTTCAGAAATAATGGTAAATAGTGAAAGTAGTAAACACACGAAAAATAAACTCCAAAATATACAATATTTACTTTCACTCCAATTGCATTGTGCAATTTCCCGACCTAACCATATATAATGAATTACGCACGCGAACACAGGTAATGTAAGGAAACACACTCTGCCTATAGCAATTAACCAACCACGGATCTTAATCTACAGGGTAGGCTAAGGTGTAAGGGTGTAACGAAACATTTTAAACATAGGTGTAAGAAACGAAAGGAATGGCTCTGAGTGTTTTTCTAGGGGTATCTTACTCTAAAAGTGAGAGTAACAAAAGGTTTTATACGGGGGTTAACTAACCAGTGTAGTTAGCTAATAACACATAACATATAAAGGCTTTTTGGGTGTAATCCTAGAATTTTACCAAGTTAGACAAGTCATTCCAATTAAATAAATAATACTCATTATGGTGGTCTCGAATAGTATACAAGCCAAGTTCTAAAGTTTACAAGTCACCGGCACACTCATAGATTTGTGAATTTTGGAAAAATCACAATTTTTGAAAATAACGTCATGTGTGCAGTTATGCAACTTAGATCTTAAACAAAAACATGCTAAAAAATTTTAAGTTTGATATATTAAGCACATTTTAAGCATAATTTTTGAAAAAGTTTAGGACAAGTAAGTGTTAAGTGTTCTAATTCTCCTATCCCCCCACTTAAGTTAAACAACGTCCTCGTTGTTTGTATAAAAGGTTAAAAACTGGAAAATAAAAAGAATTAGAACAGAAAACTCCCCTGAGATTTGCTCGGTATGATCCTCCATTTGTGTAAGAGCAAAAATCATCTTTCTTGTGGATTAGAACGTTAAAGCTTCATACTTGATTTATCCACAGGAAATTCAGGAAACTATAATACCACCAACACTTTAAAACACACCTAAGATAAGAAAGGTTCAACTTGCATAATACATTAGTAGTTAGGTAAAAATAAAACTTAAAAATTAAAACTGAAAATCATCAGGTCAGTCGATGCGCCGTATCCTATTGAAGAAGATACGCCGTATCGAGCCTGGAATAAATACGGATCAGAATAAAGATGCGCCGCATCCTTAACCAGGGATGCGCCGCATTAAAATAACTGATAAAAGTTAAAATAAAATGAAATAAAGGATAGGATGCGTCGCATCTGTTTAAGCAGATGCGGCGCATGTAGTAACCAAACAGACTGTTAACAGTCTGTTGCAAAAATGACTTGTTCCACGGTCTAATCTCATACGTCCTCTCGTACTCTCATGCTGAACTTAATGCCAGTCTTCACCAAACATAACAAGAAATATAAACTGAAACATTAAACATAAACATGAGAATAGTTGTCAGTACAATCCAAAATTAATATAAGTAATGTACGGGAAAACGTGTCCATAATGAAAATGCAAAGAGTAGTCAATCCATGGGCTGGTCAGGAGTCACGTCATCTGATTGGGCCCCTGAAGTGCTAGCTCCGTCTGTCCTGGGGCGGACCCTGCGCTCGTATCTGATAATCCCTCTCACATAAGCACCGTCTGGGAGGTTGTGGCTGACCCCATTAAGAGCCATCAACCTACTGACACCGTCGACCAGCCAACTCGTATCTCTCCTCACTCCAGCGAGTTCAACTCTCTGCGCCTCCAGAGCCTCCCTCAATGACCTAACCTCCAGCTCCACTCTCTCGACTCTCTGTCCAATAGTGCGGGGAGCTGGTGCTGGTGCATGTACCTCCTCCTGAGCAGGAGCAGCAGCCGGGGCTGCCTGAGCATCCCCCTGCTCTGGCTCAGCAGGCCTAGGTGGTCCAAGTGGTGCCCAGAAGTACCCATCTATCATCTCTTCACATATCCCAAGCCTCGTCGCAAGATAATCCGCATCCATACTAGGCAATCTAGCAACATCAACTGGAAGATCACCGGGAATCTCATCACCTAATATCCCAAAATGCCTAGCAAGACGAGAGACAAAATGGCCCCCAGTCATCTGGCTCCTACCATCTCTCCCTGGAGCAACTCGGTGTAAATAATGTGCTAAGAAGTGAGGGATGTTCACCACAGCTCCCCCGTCCATGCTCCGCAAGAGAAAAAGATCCAAAGTAGTTACCTTCTCAGGGGATTGTCCCCTTCCGGCAATAGTTAGGGCAATCAGGCGATGACAAAGCCTCCTTATCGGCTCTCTAATCAGTGTGTACGAGGGAGTGGTGGAGGTAGAATCACCTCCAGATGAAATCTCAACCCAGTAACCTCCCAACTCCCCACGATCTGAAACAACTCTCAAGCTGTTAGCCCAATAATCAGTAAAACCAGGAGATGCCATCTCTGCTGTAGTATGCAACCCAAGAGCAAGTATAAACTGTCCCATAGACATCCTTCTCTCAAAACCACCCAATCTGAATACTAGAGTGTCAAACGTGTCGAGACCGAGATCAGTCTCCCTATAGTGTAAAGTGCAGAAAAACTCCAACATCAAAACCTTAATTAACGGTTCCTCTATCCTGAACAACCTTTCCCAGGCGTAGGATCTGAACAAAATCTGCCCCTCCCCATCTTTGTATATCATTTCCAACCTAGTTCTCAAACTTTCAGCAGCGTTACCCTCGTCAATATTGTTGATGCTGTCAAAATTCAAAACCGGAACACTGAATACTTTCCTCTGATAAAACTTTCTGAGCTTAGTCATATAATCATCAACAACACCCTGTGCTAGCCCCATCGTTTCAAAACGAAGCCACGGGTGTCTACGTGCAGGCTCAGGTAACTCCATCTGCAATAAACATCCACAGTCAGAAAACAGTCTGTAAGTCAGGTAGATGCGGCGCATTGATTAAATCAATGCGGCGTATCTGTATAAAGTATAAGGGATGCGGGGCAATAAAAGGAATACGGCGTATTGAGATGCGTCGTATCTAGATTAATCAATACGGCGTATCTAAAATTTTAGCAATTTTGAAATAGGTCGTTACGCCGCATTAATCAACCTAGATGCGCCGCATCTAAAAGCACATCAGTATAAAATAAAGGGTTAGGCACGTTTTTCAAGAATCCGTATCCGTGACGTAAACTTCCACTAAATATCACAGTATAATATTCTCCTTATATCAGTTCAAATATCTCAATCAACCACAGCTAATTCACCTTCCCGCTAAATATTCAAAATCAAACCCAAAATCTAAATTTTCGGTCGATTCAATTAGTGCCAAATTCGATGTCCGAATCTAAAATTAACTTAGGGGAAATAATTAATTCCAAGTTCTAATCATATCCCTATATCGTTTAAGCGCGAATCGATTCAATCCTATAAACCCTAATTTTCGTATTAATCAAAATTAAATCGAAATGTAACAATTACCTTAGTATTTGTGATTAGGAGAACGTTTTAATGCTCGGATTAAAGGCGGATTGAAGAAAGATGATCGGATTTTGAGTATAATTTTAGTGCGTGTTCTTAACTGTGTGTATTTATGCGGCGTATTCCCGTCGTATTTATAAGGCGACACGATGCGCCGTATTAGAAAATTGGGATGCGCCGTATCTAGTTAATTCCGTTGACTAGTCAATAAGTCCTAGTTGGTCAGGGATACGGCGCTTCGGATATTTAGATCCGCCGTATCTCTATGTTAGTTAACGAAATTTAAATGAAGAACGTACCTTGGCCTCCGCAACACAGTTCCTTATACATCAAATTTGGGTAAAAACGGCACACCATATAGATGAATTCAAAATAAGAGTAATAGGCATAAACGTTTCATTAATAATCGTAATCTTATTGTTTAGTGGATAAGGATTTATTCCGAGGTTAGGAACAAATATCGTTTTTGAGCATACAAAATTAAGATTACGAATTGAATCAGACGTATAATAAGGATAATAAAACTGAGATCATAGTGTAGAGAACTTTCCTTTGGGCAGTTGAATTATCGTAGAGTTTACCTGGGATTCTATTTCAAGAATTTAAGAAGTTCAATGTTACCAGTACTGAGTTTTCCTCCACTCTTTCCGTCTTATGTTCGGTCACTTCAGCTAGCGTCTCTTGGTTTGGTTCAGAATGTAATCTTTCTTGGTGATGCTCGAGTCATCATTTATCCTGAAAATAAACAACTTGCACACGAGAGTAGCTGACCGATCAAGGTAAATATCAAAAATCAACTATATTTATCAAATTATATTTGTCGTATTAACAAAAGTTAATGCGCCGCATTTTCGTTACGTTTAAAAATAAAAGATTTTTGATTCAGTAAGATGCGCCGTATCGACGGAAATCGATACGCCGTATTTGTTTAATAATTCGCAAACTGTTTTTAATTAAAATAATAGATACGCCGTATCTTCAAAAGAAGATGCGTCGTATGGCGTTTAACGTTCAGAGAAAATTTTTATCAAAACAGATACGCCGTATCTACAAAAGCAGATGCGTCGTATTACTTTATCGCTTAGAAAAATTTTCTTGTTAAAAACAGATACGCCGTATCTTGGGGAAAAGATGCGTCGTATCGAATTAATTAAACGCGTTGTATTAAAAAAATTAAACGCAATACGCCGTATCTGAGAGATCAGATGCGCCGTATCGTTTGATTTAGCACAGTACAACGATAGCAGAACAGAAAAATACGAAAAATAAAAACAAAAATTAAACACACAAACAAAAATAAAACACACAAAAATAAAAGAAAACAATTAACACACAATACAACAAGTATGCAAAATAGTACAATGATGCAATTTAATCTAATAAAAAGAAAAAAAAAAATCAAGATACACCACGAGTATTTTAATTAGGTTTTTCTATTAAAATACTAAATCAAATTAACAGATAATAACAATTCACTCCCCGGCAGCGGCGCCAAAAACTTGATGCGCGTGATGTGTCGTTGCGGTTTAGCAGTTTTAATGCCTACTCAAGTTTTAAATTTATATTTAGCCGACTTATCAATAACACACACACTTAACGAGCAGTGTACCCGGTCAGTATGAAGATAATGGTAAGTAGAGTGTCGATCACTAAGAGTGGAACGTATAATCTCGTTAATCTAATCAGTATTTTAATATACTAACGCAAGGGGGTTTCAGCCTGAGAGACTGGCACAGTTTTGTTTGCAATTAAATAATAAAATAAACAAATAGGCACGAATCAGCAAGTAGCACACACGTACACAGATAGATACTTGAGACAATAAGAGGGCTGTCCTTATGATTAAGTAGATTGTCACTTGTTTTATTGATAGCTTTATATGAAGTGTATGTAATTAACCCTTTCTCGTTGGTCCTATTCTCATCGGCGAGTAAACCCTTAATGACGACTTATGTCTAAAAGTTATTCCTAAGTGATCAATTTAGAAACAACCGTGGGAGCCACACCTTGTCCCGCAGTCGGGTGCCCGCAAGCCACTAATAAACACAGAGGTGGTCAATGCACTAATAAGTAGTAACCAAAGACATCAACATATAAACTTTAATTGATGGGAAAGCAAGTATTAAAGGGAGTGCAATCTTTCCGTTGTCACATTACACAAGCCACCAATCCTGATGAATTAAAGTTTGCTAAAACAATAAAACAAAACTACTTAATGAATTAAATACATGCAGCACCTTCTTACAGCTCTTGTATCTTCGATTTGGGTGTGTCTTGTGCTGCCTTCTTGACTGAATTCGTCCTTCTCTTCTGTTCGGTCTTTAGGTTTTCGAACTTCCGAATCTCCGAACTCTTTAATGTGTCTGGTCTACGGGGTATTTATAGTTTGTGTCTGAGGGAAGATGCGGCGCATCTACTTAAGTAGATGCGGCGTATGTACTTAACTTCGCATGGGGTCCAAGATTATAATATTCAGGAATATTCGTACACCGCCAGAAGATGCGGCGTAACTCTTTATTAGATGCGGCGCATGTCCTCTTGTATCTTGGATCGTATCTGGTGATATCTTGATAGAGATGCGGCGCATGTTGATAGTGAGATGCGGCGCATCTGGAGCAGAATTGACTTGATCTTGTCCATGTCAGTAGACTTCCACTTTATGTATGTTTTGCTCCATTATTAGTCCAAAATCGCCAAGTTTCACCAAATGCTTGTTTTTACCTGAGAATTACAAAAGTAAACGATTAAGTATCAATCCTCATACATAATATAGTAAAACAAGTCAAATAAATAGGATAAATGATAGTAATAAAATGTACTTATTTGAGTTCATCAGTTAACAATAATTCTAAAAGTTAGTATGGAATTATCCTTTGTTTAATGTGTAGGCTAGGTTTTAGGAGAGGGCTTGACTTGTGTTTGGGTGGTCTTTCACGTTAGCAGGGAAAACAAGGAGCAAAAGAAAGTGTGTTATGCTTCTATGTTAGGTCTAGTCGAATGGTAGCAAACACAAGAAGAGAGTAGACTAAACTTTGTAGTTTGTATCAAATGAAATTTGGTTTGAAACTGTAGGTCACGACTAAATCTCAAACACACACTCAATAAGACAATTAAGAACATGTACTACTACTATAGATTATGCTACGTATGAGATGTATAAGCTAATAAGCACTACTAAATAAGATAAGAGAATAAGATGAGAATAAGAAGAATAAGAAGTGATCGGCTTTTCAATTAATCAAACTTTACACGAACATAGCTTCCGCACTTAACATGAAAAACCAACAACAATAATGTATCCCTTGCCTTGTATTTATAGGCAATGGGAGGGGAATCATTCTAGGAATATTCCCATGCATGTTACTAACATGAACTTTCTAATGTGACCGGTCCATGGATTACTAATGGACCGGTCCATAATAACAAACAATATAATCCTATTAAACTTGCAACATTATAAATGAACAAGACTTGTAAATATTTAAGACATGTTCCTAACAATCTCCCCCTAAGTCTTGATCATCAATGTTGCCTGACGTCTTCTTTGCTTCTTAGGCTTCTGACGTCTTTATAATCTTTGTTTCTTTGTTCTTGAATAATGATGATATGATGTTGTCTCTTTCTGCCAATCTCCAACGTCTTCTCGTCTTCTCCATCATGCTCATATATCTTTGACTTGTTAACCGCAACATGTTCTCACGTTTCAATCTTAAACTTGTAAAAGGTTGATGTGCTTGAACTTTTGACTTTACAATATCATATGTTGAACTTGTGATGTTACTAAGTCTTTGTGATAACATTTCTTCAACATATGAACATGATGGAGTCTTGATGGTCGAACTCCAGCTCCACAGCAGCAGCAACAACACGAACCAACCGGTACTTACAGGCTCAGACTTGAGATCATCAACAGCATAGTGTGAAGACTTTCTCAAATCCTAACCTAGACCGTTTTGAACCGGATTCCCCCGAAAGGGATTACACGGACACACCGAAGTGCACCCACGATTCAGTGAGTCGCTGGAGATCACCCCACGACTGTAGACCGTTTGGAGCAAACACTAAGCGTAACCCACAAGGAGTTACCGAAGTGACCTGCTGACAGAGTTGTTTGATGTTGCTCTGGCAGGATTTCCATTCAATCATTGATAATCACAATTGTAACTTTTCTCATGAATGTTCTTGGCAGATTGCTGAGATCTGCGAAGGACACTTTTCCTAATTTACACCTGATGCCCATGATGTAGAACACCAGAGTAATTCTAAGTGTACCTAAGAGATCTTTTGATGAATCTCATGGCTCTAGACTCAATTTGTGCACATTTGTTTGGTCATCAGAGGCGTGGAGCAGATTGCCTCCTTTTCAATATCAACACTCTCGTAGTGAGAGGTCGATAGATTATGAAGGGTTCTCCGTGTGAATGAAACAAATGCCTTTTGAGAGACACTTGAGTGGCTTAGAAGGTTTTTTAGTGCGTCACTGGGTCCATGACATCTTTAGTCTTCAATACCGGTGATGCTCATCAACCAGTAGATTATGAATTGAACCCGGTGTCTGCCCTAAGGTTGAACAAATGGAGGGCTATTTCTTTTCACCCTTTTCTTTCCTTTTCTTTTTAATTCTTCAACCCCTTCTTTCTCCGTTCATTCATTTACTCCTTTTTATATCATACCTAGGACTTTCTAGTTCTAAACTATTGGTATTGTCCTTGGGTAGATCCCTCCGGCTCTGGCGGATCATAGGACGGTTTTCCCTAAACTTGGTCACCTTATAACTCCATGACTATCCTAATGATGCCATATACCAAACCTTTTGAAAATCTCTCAAAGTTTCGATAATTGTAAAGACATTTTGTTGAAACCTTGAGAGTTTGATGATTTTTAGAAATACTCCCCCTCAACATGTGCTCATTAATATTAAATTTTGAAATTTGCACATGCCGGAAAGAGTTGGCACTTTTGATTTGATTGACTTTCAATGAATCTGATCGTTGCGAGACACGCTTACATCACCAGTTAGACTGGCTTGAAATTATTACCCGTCCAGATCAGATCCAAAGATTATCGCTCGAAATCGGTACATTCTACTCAGACACGTCCTTTGCGAGACACGCTTACATCACCAGATAAACTGGCTTGAAATTATTACCCGTCCGGGACATGTCCTTTCGACTACTGACTTTCTTATTCGTCAATTCGAGGGTCAATTCTGAGTTTGAGCACACAAGATTCCAGCAAATGAGACATCATATTTTAATCATCTTTATCTTCTCCCCCTCAAAAATAGCATACTCATGATGTTTTTGGAAAAAACGTTAATGATTAAAATATGCTGTTTTTGAGTTTTAGGGAAGAATTTCAAGAACATTTATAATTATTTGAACAAAGATTATATTTTCAAATACTCCCCCTTAACAAGGGAATATTTGTCCTTATGAGCAGAATGTTTGAAAAAACATTGGAAAACATTCTGATTTTAATTCTGCTCATAAGTAAGAAGCTTTCGCTCCTTTTTCAGGATTGAGGCACTGAAGCGTACCTCAGGGTCCTTTCTTTGAGGTCCGGGTTTTACACTGTTATGTATGCACAAACCGTAATGTACAGGCCAATTATGGAAAGAAGAATGATATGATGAAATTTGAGAATTGATTCTTACATCATCCACCTTTACCAAAAGTTGTGAACACTGGGTCAGTTCGCTGAAATAGTCTGATGGCGAATGGCGGACGACCCCCAACATAGCTCTCTACAGCAATCTGACAACTTGGGTCAGAACATTTGATCTTGTCCAATTCTACCCGTGAATTGTTCTTCCCTATTTCCAGAGTATACCCACGAGGAAAGACTTCTTCTTTGGTGAGAGCAGGAAGTGGTTGTTGTTGGGAAGATGCCATTGATGTTTTTCTGAAACAACAATCATATACGAGTATACAGAATGCATGTTTGTTAGAAAAATTTGTTAGCTTTTAAGAACAACACATAGCATCTTATTGTATCATTTATTGTTTGTTACATGCTTGGTTAAAGAATTTATCAAAAATTAGCCAAGTTCTATAAAATTTTGATTAATTTTAATAAGTATAATGGATATACTTAAGGAAATTGATCAAAATGTTATATCAGATCACAATTGCGATAAATTATGTCAACTGCGATAATTATTGTCAACTGCGATAATTATTGTCAACTGCGATATTTATGACAACTGCGATAATCATTCAATCAAGATAAGTATCTTAATTGAATAATTATCCAACTGCGATAATCATCTCAACTGCGATAATCATCCCAACTGCGATAATTAGCTCAACTGAGATAAATAGCCCAACTGCGATAATTATCCAACTGCGATAATTATCCAACTGCGATAACTATGACAATCAAGATAATTAAGTCAATCAAGATAAAATCTTAACTGCGATAATTATCCCAACTGCGATAATTATCCCAACTGCGATAACTATCTCAACTGCGATAATTTTGGCTAACTTCGATAAACTCTTATACAAGAGTTTACGAACACTTTTTGATGATGAACATTCAAATCTTTATTGTGATTCATTAGGATTTGTAACCACAGACTTTCACAAACAATTTGTATGACTATTATGGGCATTTTGGCTAAGTTATAGCACAAACTAACCACAATTACTCATAAATCAAACTGCTAGTGTTCTTGTTCTTGTTAAACCCTAACATCAAATCGATTCACTAAAATTGTATCTGGGTACAAATCAGACATGCCATTATTCAATTAAACATTAAACAACATCTTTCCAAACAACAGATTATCCAATAACACTCTTACATAGTTTTCCCCAAATCGTTGCTTAAACCCTAAACTTCGATTAGACTAATTTGAGGTTCCTGGGTGTGATTAAACATGCAATATAGGTTAACTATCCTTGTAAAATCATTATTGTACAATCATTTAACACTCAAACACTCTAAATCAAAATCCCCAATTTTAACGCAAACCCTAGAACTAAATATCTCAATTTTGGATGTTCTAGCCGTTGGATCATGTTATCGTTCAAAACCATCTTTTATAATAACAGTATAAGCATAATAGCACTCACAATAATCAAAGATCTTGTTCGGATTTGCAGGTTGAATGGTAGCCGTCGATGATGGTGGATGGGGGTTATTAATTTCGGTTGGTGGAGATGTCAGGTTGAATTAACTGCGATGAATTTAATGTTGTGACATTTTATATCTTTTTAACTATTTTGCAGTAATATCAACTATAGTCCCTTGACCTGAGAAACTTTGAAATCCTAGTCCTAAGCCACCATCAAGCTATCACTAAGTCTCATTTATCACATTTAAGGCACACAACATTTCTATCTTAACATCTTATCACCAAAAACTTGTGAAGTAACAATTTCTGAAAACATATGCAAGTACAATTTGAAAGATTTTGGGAAAAATTATGTCTCCCCCTCAACACGTGTTAATAAAAAATTGTGGACATTGAAAAAGTAAACACCGTGTTGGATGAGAGATTGTACTTGCATTTATTTTTATTTATTTATTTTTTTATTATTATTTTTTTTATATATATATTTACAAAGATAGTTTTGGAAATGTTTGACTTGGTTATTTATTTTTAAGAAACTTTTCCAAATCATCTGGCGTCAAACATCTCATACCAATCCGGTGAACCAGATCCACAAATCTTGCATGAGGCAAGGCTTTTGTGAATAGATCTGCCAGTTGGTGTTCAGTTCCCACAAAGTATAATTCAACAGTACCCTTTTCCACGTGTTCCTTGATGAAATGGTACCGGAGATCAATATGCTTGGACTTCGAATGCTGGACAGTGTTGCATGAAATGGCAATGGCACTCTTGGAGTCGCAATACATCGGAATCTTGTTGAATGTGTAACCGTAGTCCATTAGTTGTGATCTCATCCAGATGACTTGAGCACAACAAGCAGACATGGCTACATACTCAGATTCAGTTGAAGACAGTGAGGTGCAGTCTTGTTTCTTTGATTGCCAAGAGACGAGCTTGTCACCCAAGAATTGAACTCCCCCTGATGTACTCTTGCGTGTGTCTAAGCATCCTGCATGGTCAGCGTCTGAAAATGCAACAAGTTCAAACCCAGAATCCTTTGGATACCAGATCCCCAAATTAATGGTTCCCTTTATGTATCGAAGGATTCTTTTTACGGATGACAAATGCCGTTCAGTCGGTCTAGACTGATATCGGGAGCAAAGATATGTGGCAAATACAACATCCGGTCTGCTAGCTGTGAGATACATGATCGAGCCAATGATACTACGATACTTCGTAGGATCAATGAGTGTCCCATGAATGTCAGCATCTAGCTTCGGGGATGAGGAGGACATCGGGGTATTATAGGTGTCACAGCTGGTCATACCATGCTTTTTCAGGATTTCCTGAGCATATTTTGACTGACTTAGAAATATACCACGGGGTGATTGATGAACTTGCAATCCTAGAAAGAAAGAAAGTTCACCCATCATAGACATCTCAAAGTTTTGTTTCATTAGTTTAGAAAAAGCGTTTGAATATTTTTTATTGGTTGAACCAAAAATAATATCATCCACATAAATTTGTACAATGAGAATGTCATCCCCGTGTGTTTGTATAAATAAAGTCGGGTCAACAGTTCCAATGGTAAAATGATTAGCAAGGAGAAATGCGGACAGTTTATCGTACCATGCCCTCGGGGCTTGTTTAAGGCCGTAAAGAGCTTTCTTAAGCCGATATACATGGTTAGGATGATCCGGATCCACGAAGCCTTCTGGTTGTGACACGTACACCTCTTCTCGGAGTTGTCCATTGAGAAATGCCGTCTTCACATCCATCTGATATACAGTGATATTCTTGTGGGCTGCGTATGCCAGAAACATTCTAACTGCCTCTATCCGAGCTACTGGAGCAAACGATTCTTCGAAGTCAATACCCTCTTCTTGGCTGTATCCTTTTGCTACCAGTCGGGTCTTGTTACGAATCACTGTACCATCTGCACCTAGCTTGTTTTTCCAAATCCATTTCAATCCAACCACATAAACTCCATCTGGTCTTTCAACTAATTCCCAAACTTCCAAACGTTTGAATTGTTCCAACTCCTCTTGCATGGATTCAATCCAATTGTCGTAGGTAAGGGCTTCTTTGATGTTTTTAGGTTCAGATTGACAAACAGTGAGTGCATACATGCAATGTTCACTGTCTGAATGAAGTTTTTGTCTTGTGAGTACTGGATTGTTAGGATTGCCTATTATGTTTACCAAAGGATGATCTCTTGTCCATTTGTGGGTGGATGGAAAATGTTGAATGTTGTTATGATGATCTGACGGGTCCATATTGCTCGAGGAGGATTCTCCTGATTCTGGAATGGTTGGTGGTGGAGCAAATGGATTGAAGAATGCGTTCCCGTCATAATCTGATGGTGTGGAAACCTGATTAGAAATGGGGGAAGAATCTTCAACTGCAGGTTGAGGTGTTGTCTCCAGTGATGATGATTGTTCAGGTTGTGGTGCATCGGCAGCAACTACGGTAGAAGTAGATGCTGATGGATCAGGTGCTTGTTGTATGACATGTTGAGCAGCGGAACTGGTGGAAGCATCTGAATCACGAGTAACATGAACGTCATCAAACATTGGTGCAAACAAATCTTCCAGATCCTTCCTGTTGAAAGGTAGGGGTGCAGCTGAAGATTCAGGAAAGTTCAGACGGTTATGAGCGGGTTCCAAGCGGTCTTGCTCAGAAGCCATTTCAGTGAGTTCATCAAAATTAGCGTGTATGGTCTCTTGAATTTCCCCAGTCCGACGATTCCAAATTCGATATCCCTTGGAGTTTTCACAGTATCCAACAAAAATCCCAATATCTGCTTTAGCCTTAAGTTTACCAAGATCATCCTTATCATTCTTCGGATAACACAATGCTCCAAAGACGTGAAAATAGTTGATGTTTGGTTTTCTTCCTTGTATAAGCTCATATGGTGTTTTGCTGTGTCGTTTGTTGATCATGGCACGATTCTGAGTTATAACAAGCGGTGTTGACAGCTTCAGCCCAAAGATAATCCGGTAATTGAGCATTGATCAACATAGTTCGAGCTGCTTCCACGAGCGTACGGTTTCGTCTTTCAACTACACCATTTTGTTCTGGAGTGCGAGCTATTGAAGTCTGATGAACAATACCCTGTTTCTCAGTGAATTCCCGAATGATTTGATTCTTAAATTCAGTCCCGTTGTCGGTTCTGATGATGCGGACGGTGTTGCGGACTTGAACTTGAATCTTGGTGAGAAACGTGATGAGGATAGAAGGAACTTGATCTTTAGTCCGAAGAAAATAGACCCAAGTCCATCTTGAGTAGTCATCCACTATTACCAGAATATACTTCTTCCCGTTAATACTCTGAACTCGCATCGGACCACACAAATCCATATGAAGCAGTTGTAGGACATGGTCTGTGTTATGTTCTGTTTTGGGAGGAAAATGAGCACGATGACTTTTCCCTTGTTCACAAGCAGAACACAAGTGATCCTTGGCATATCTGAATTTTGGAAGACCGTCAACTAATTTCTTCTTGGCAAGGTCAGTGATGGTTTTAAAGTTGAGATGAGACAGTCTTTTGTGCCATAACCAAGCCTTTGTGGGATGAGCCTTGGAGAGTAAACAAATAGGAGTAGATGCTGTCATGCCTTCAAGTGAGATAGTATACAGACTGGTGCCACGTTTCCCTTTCATGAGATCATTCCCTTGAAGATCACGAATAAAGCAAGTTTTCTCCCTGAATGCTACTTCCAAATCTCCATCGCAGAATTGTCCCACGGAGAACAAATTATGACCAAGGCCTTCAACATAGTACACACGGCTGATTTCGATGTTCCCATTAATGTAATCCCCATAGCCCATAATTGCAGCGAAGTGATCATTCCCGAATCTGACCGTTCCGATAAACTTAGCAATGAAGTTCTGAAGAAGTTTGAGATTGCCGGTCATATGTCGGGAGCACCCGCTATCAACAATCCAAAGGACAATTTGAAGCACCTGCATCACAATCATTGGAAACAGGTGGAGAATTGATAACGGTTGGATCCGCTGGGTTAGTTACACAAGAGGTTAGTACTTTAGGTAACCATTTAAAATCAAAAGTGTTCTGTAACCAACGTTGCCAGGTCCAACTAGTTTCTGCCTTTTTCCTAAGGAATGCACTAGGTGACTTTGTAGTCTTGGATTTGGGCTTTTCTATTATCTCCTCAGAAAGATCTAGTGAGGGCATTCCTAAAATGGACTTTGTACTGGTTTTAAGTCTAGAGGAAGTGCCACTATTTCGTTTCTTTCTCTTAGTCAGCAGAGTTTTAGCAACACATTTTGTATGATCACCAGATAGTATGCTATTACGACAAAAAACACAAGTAGCATCAACCAAAACATCTTCATTAACATTTAAAAATTCAGCATTTATTACATCAATCTTAGAACTAGACTCAGATAAGTTCAATTCTATTCCTGATGTTACATTTGTCTTATTCAAACTACTAACTGGAACTTCTTCAGACTGAGATAACTTCATCCTAGGTTTCTTGACTCTATTCTTCCTCTGTTTCTTGTGAGTCTTGGAATGGCTGACCTTAGGTGTGGTTTCTAGTCCTGTGGAAGTACATGTAGCTAAATTAGTGGTCACATCAGATGCTTGGGTGTGAGCTTTGTCTATGACATACATCCCTGGGGCAATTTTATGAACATTTGTTTTTCCTGTGTCTAAAACTCAGATTTTCTTCTTCAAATCAATAATGATGTGTTGAAACTCTTGATTTTGGGAGTCTAATTTCCTGTTTAGGTAGACTGTTTTATTTCTATTTTGAAGAATGTCATTCAAGTCTTTTTCATTTTGAAACAGTTTAACCTTTAAGAAAGCCTTTGTTTCTTTGTTCTGTTCATGGCTGTTTTGAAATGATAAAGATTCCATGAGATTTTGAAATTTGATCTCAAATTCAAGACTTCGTTTTTGACACCAGTCCAACCTTTTTTGAAGAGTAAAAACTTTGTTTTCCACATCACTATTGATCTGTCGAAGATTCTCATTTTTCATGTACCAGATTATCAATCTCCATACGCAACAGCTTAATATCCACAGCATGATCATTCACAATTAAAGCATTACCAGATTCATAGAGCGAATTCATAATCACAGAGACTACGTCATAACACAAGACTTTTTCCAAGAGTCGATCATTTTCTTTTGCTAAAATTGCTTTTGAAGTTTTTGACGTTGAACCTTGTCATCTTTAGCTTTGAAAATGGATTTCATAGATGCTATCTCCGTATATAACTCCTCTTCCCATCTTGTTGCACCCTTTTTCAGATTTCTGACATGAGGAAGAATTTTCTTTTGAAGAATCTCCTTCTTTTCTTTCTGAACAGGAGAAAGAAAAGACGAGATAGGAATTTGAGAACTAAACTCAATTTCATTCTCCAAACGAGAAATGTCATCCATAAATGTCTGAAAATATCGAAGAACCCGACATTCTTTAGGCATTTGTGGATTAACAAGATCCTCTGTCAAACAATCTTTGAATTGTAGAGCAGTCGTAGGGACAGAAGTTATGGACGAAGGAGCACTTATGTTTGTGTATGTTAACGTTTGTTCTGGATGATCCTTAGGAGGGACAAATGATTTGCTCAAATGAGGTCGTACATTATAATCATAATGTTTCTTTGAAAATTTAGTTTGTGAATCTGATCGACCCTCAATCTTGTTAGCAAGAAAATCAGTTTCTTCATCAACAGAGTACATAACAACACGTTGAAAGGTATCATCTAACAAAAATGTTGCATTGTATAACTTGGGATTATCTTTGAGTGCTTTGTGTAAATTACGGGGTGTGTCACTACCAAGTGCAAAACTTACTCCTTTAGGACTCGGTTTTACAACATTCTTTTGAATTTGTGTTACAGAATTACCCGTTTTATAAACAATATTTTGAAAGTCTTTGAGTTTGGTTTCGAAATCCAGAATTTGATCAAGATAGGCGTCAACACATTTCCTATTAGCTTTCTTTTCTTCAAGAAGATCCTTCTGAGATGCAGAAAGCTCAGATTGAGTTTTCAACAACTCAGAATTTAAAGCATCAATTTGAATTTTAAACTCAAATTGATCCTTTTCTTTCTGAGAGAAAAGCTCAGCTTTGGCAATGGTTAGCTCACGAACTTGACTCTCTAAATTTTGAACCTTTACGTATTCTTGTTGAAAAGCTATTTCAAAACCTCTTTCACGTTTATCTTGTTTTAGATATCCTGAAAGTTGTTGTTGGTAGCACTCATTATCCTTTGTTAACAATGCAATTTTATCTTTAAGCTTCTGATTGATGTCATTGCATTTTTCTATTTGTGACTGGGTGGTCAATAACAAGGCCTGTAATTCCGAATCTTGATCAGTCAAATGATCTGTTTGATTAATATGATCACAATTGTCATCATCAATGGGATCATCAAATGAAACAACGGTAGCATCATCATCAAATGATACAACCGTGTTGATTTGATCATCGAATGTTGATGAGAATGAATCATGTTGATCAAACGTTTCATTTGGAGATGAAGATGCAGCTGGTAAAGCAATTTCATGGATGAGACATGTAGAATCAGGTACCTGAGAAAGACCATCGGTATCATATACCGGGCCTGACTCGGAGATGTTCATTTCTTGCATATTAGCCATAAGCATGACTGCAGCATTTGCCTCTAAATCTTCCATTTCATCATCTGATTCCACATTAGCCATAAAACTTTGATCATTCTGAGTCAACCTGCCAGCAGCTTTTTCATCTTTGAGTGCCATCAAAAGAGCCTCTTTGTGATAAGCACTGCCCATAGTTCTTGGCTTCGGACAAGCATTTGCCATGTGACCGTTTCCCCCACAATTGTAGCATGTGATAGATGTATTAGCAATGCCTTTCTGACCATTCCCAACATTCGAATTTCCTCTCTGAACATTCCCCATACTATTTCTGTTTGCCCCTGCAGTATTGAACCTATTTCCTCCTGACTGAACCCGTTGAGTACCATATCCACGATTTCCCGAACCATATCTGCCTGAAGACCTGTTTTGAATTTCAACTCTGCCATCATGAACAACTGCCTGATTCCTGGTATTTGAAGATGAACGAAGACGGTTGTTGGATTTTGTGAATCTGCCAAATGCGTTAGCAATCAATCCAAATGCTTCATTAAGTGAATTGAAAGCATCCTCTTCTTCATCAAAATCTGCATTTGAGTACAGCATTGAATCGGTGTTGTTGTATGGAACCAGCTGGTTATCAGAGTATTGTTGAGGTGCTTCATAAGGAATGATTTGATTATGAGGTTGGGGTGGAGGATTTGGTTGAAACGATGAGTGGCCAAATTCCTGGTGTGGTAAAGAGAAGTTAGATTGAGCAACGAGAGCAAGTGAGTTTGATGTTGGTGTTGGTGTGAAACCTCCTCGTGCTGCAATTTCTTTATCCACTTCTGATTGATGTTGTCTGAGGTAATCATACATAAGTCCATATTTGACATCACCAATTTTCTTCGTCTGCCTTACAAAAGTTGCATACTTTTGCCATTCAGGACCAAGACATCCAAGGAATTTGGAGTTGACAGCAATCTTCGGTAACTTTATATCATGACGATCAAGGTCATTGATGATGTTGGTGAAACGGTGGTAGTAAGATTCAATGGTTTCCCCTGGTTCCATGATGAAGTGAGTGTACTCCATGTACAATTTAGACTCAAGATCTTCTTGGTTTAACTCTGTTCCTTCCATGAGAAGATGAACATGTTCCCACATATCTTTGGCTGTCTTTTGAGCATCAATACTTCGATAGATAGGATTGGGAATCCCTTGAAGTATGAAAGACATAGCCAATTGGTTTGATTCTTGTTGTAATGTTTGCTCAGTTGTGTAGTTTGCAACCGGAATGGGTGTGGATGTTTCTTCTCTCTCTGAAGTTGCTGGAACCACAGTAGCTGGAATGGGATAGGGTCCTTCTACAATTACCTTCTTGAGATATTGACCATGGGGTTTTTTCAGTTCAACGAATCTGAGGAATCTACTAGCCCATTGCACGTAGTTACCCGGAGTTAACATTGGTGGAGTTTCTTGACTTCCAGCTTCATGACGTGATTGCTGACTACTAATTGCTTCACACATTTTGTTAAACCAATGAGGTTCTCTGGAGTAGGAAGAATAGTTCTGCAGTTGTTGATTCTGTTGCATGATTTGTTGTGGGGACACTTGTGGTGGAGAGAGAAATTGATGTTGTTGTACGAATGCTTGTTGTTGTTGATACTGAGGATGAAATTGCTGTTGTTGTTGTGGATGTTGCTGTAGTTGGTAGTAGTAATTAAAATGAGGTGGTTGAGACATATCTGGATCTTTTAAGATAATTAAGATATGTGTTGATAATGTAAGTGAGTTGGTTTAGAAATCCAAAGGTTTTGTTCAAATGCGATAAAGTACTGTTCACCAAATGCGATAGGTTCACCAAGTGCGATAACCAAGTGCGATAATGACAGTTCACCAAGTGCGATAAGATCAGTTCTCCAAATGCGATATGGATAACACACCAAATGCGATAACCTTCAATAGCGATAACGAAAGTTGAAACTGCGATAAAACTATCAAGTGCGATAAATAATGACAAGTGAAATATGTTATCTTAAAGTGCGATAAGTTATTGCTAAGTGCGATAAGATTATCAAACAGCGATAAGATAAGATATCCAACTGCGATGATTTATGGCAAATGCGATAGATTTATCACAAATCCAAGTTCGATAATTTCTCAACTCTTATACAAGAGAAGAGAAGCAACTAAGTCGAAGTATTACTACTTTCTAATACAAGAAAGTCTAATACTGAGTCCCAAATGCGATAATTGAAGATCTCCCAAATGCGATGAAACCCTAATCTTTCTTGATTCGAACTGCGATAAAACTCTTAGTTTTCTTGCAACTGCGATGAAACCCCTTTTTGTCTTGATTGCCAAATGCGATGAAACCCTTCAACTGCGATGAAACCCTAAATTGTCGAAGTTCACTCAGGAAGCAAAACTAGCACTTTTCATCAACTTTTCCAATACGCTAAAAATACGGATTACTTCAAAACGTTCAAATAATCAATAAACTCGATTGTTTTTGACCTTAAACGATTAGTAATCAACAAATTTAAGGAAGATGAAACTTTTTAACGTAGAAAATGTGAATATTAGTGAAAGTTTAGACGAAATCAAAGCAATTTCCAACCAAAACGAGATTTTACACGTTGAGATGTGAACAAAACTTTTCGAAAACAATAAAACCAACTTAATTAACACTACTAATGATTCAAACACACGATCCTAATTATCCCTAGGCGAATGATACCACT